>AJFK01000539.1:0-158824 GCA_000467715.1 Hysterium pulicare CBS 123377
CCACGACTTCATCTTCCACTCTCGCCTTCATAAAGACACTCTGGCATACCTTATCTTTATTCTCCTCATGAAAAACTGGATATGCACTTCCCAAGGCCAACTCATCAGCCATCCCGCCTCTCGCTCAACGATCCTCGAAGAAAGCTACAACACATCTCAATACTTTGAAGACATTGATCAATAACGGACATAACCGCACTCGAACGTCTGGGCGACTAAACCATACTTCTTCGAGTAAACGCGAAACATTACTAGTCCCACCCAAAGCTCTTTCTAAGGATGTCGAGCTCGGCGCAAACACCGCCGCCCAAAACGGCCCGGGGTAAACACCAGCATACAAAAAGCGCTACTCCAGCATCTTCATTAGGTTCTGGGAAACCTAGCCAGAAGCGCTTGAAGAACAGCCGGGCCAGCCATAAGAATAACAACACACCCTTTCCCCAAGTTCAAGCCAGTCAACTGGACGGAATGATGAATCAATCCTCACAATTCAGTCCAAGCCAAGGCTACAACCAGAACATGGTTCCACCAAGTGAGGGAAGCGATGCGATAGAGAATCAAAGAACCGCGAGGCAGCATTCGTATGTTCCTCGGCGGTCGCCAAACCGATCCAGCCCGCAAACGATCCAACAACATCCACCGAATGGCTTTGCTGAGACTTCCCAAACTTCAGCTTTAACTCCTGCAAAATTTCAAGGTGCCTATGCTGGACCGACCTTCCATGCGTCTCCGGCACCGTCGGCACTTCCGATGCCGAAATTCTTTTCGAAATCTGTTCCGGCTACCACATCAGAACCTAGTCTGCAGTCCCGTTTAGACGAAGAACAGGATACTAGCTCTTCCTCAAATTCGCCCTCTCCATCGCCTTCTCCATCTCGTGCTCCTATTGCAGAACCGCCTAGGCACCAGGAATCTCCCCTTGATATTTTTTTCAAAGCCGATAGGGAAGAAAAAGCCAAGAGAAGTACCTTCCAGCCTAACGAAAGTCCTGCTTCCGTGACACCACCTATTGAATTAGCTGCCGGTCACCCATCCAGTGCCAGAGAAAACCATACCAGGCATCGTTCTCAAGTTTCTGGAAAGGGAATCTTTATGATGGAACTGGATGCTACGGAATCCGTTCCGCAAATTCCGAAGCCTATTACGCCGTCTACACACCGTTCTGTCACGGCCCCTTCAGCAATTCCGCAAACTGCAAAGACTGCGGATGAAGCCTCTTCTCGAGCAATCAAAGACCTGCTCCTTTCATTGACGCAACCACGACCAAAATCTTCAACGTTCTTTTCAAACGGTGAACATATCCCTTCAGAGCCAGCCTCCAGACTCCAGACACCCTCACCCTTTAACCAAGCTAGATCCAATGGGCGCGCTGCCTCTGGCCCTACGACACCAGTACCACAAATGGTGGAATCCTCTGTATCTCCGTTCCACTACGGGGACCAAAAAAACCTTTCTCCCCTCTTCCAAGCCGCTAAGACCGACCCTGCAAAACGAAGCTCCAGTCTCCGTACTGAAATCACCCCTAATTCCCCTTTGGCGGACAAGTCGGAATTTCCTTCGCATTCTCAAATGGCCGTTGGCAGGAGAGACAAGGCCCATGCTTTAGATCCAAATGTTGTATCTCGAAGTTACCTTGACACCATACTCACGCCTCCAGGTGCACGACGTTCTGTGCCAAATATCCGTCCATATCAACAACATGACCATAAGATTTCCGGCTCAGAACTTGCGCAAAGACCACCCCAAAACCCAAATCAAAGGCCACCCCAACCATTTCCTCTTGGGCATCATCAATGGGACCATATGTCGCCACCGTATAATTCCGGAAACTCTCCTGTTCTTAGTCCTGCTTCCCCGCCGTCGGCCTCTGTGGCTCCGAATCATCCTACCCGCCCTCATGATCCTGAGGCCATGGCGATGGACTTGAAGCGTATGTTGAATATTAGTGCCGTTACTGCCGGAGGGACTACTGGTGTTCGGTGATCGGCCTTTCATATAAGATGCGACTTCAGATTAATGCGACATCTGTCCTGGACCATATACGACATAATATTTTTATCTGGTATATACTAATATCCCTCTCTTTTCTGGCAATCTGTTGGAGTGATGACGCATCCGGTTTTTCTCTGCTATGTTGATTTGTTTTCGGCGTTCAAGAGGAGATGTACGATGTGTTGGACGTCATTAAGATGGACATGTCATTGGATCGCTTAAAGCGGTTTTTGAGCGGTTTTGATCTATCATTGAGTTGCATTTCACGAGTTGCTGGATGTATGGATAACGGGTTTCCGTGGAAGCAAGATACCTTTGATCATACTGGGTTAGGAATTTCGGAAGAATAACATGATCCTGTGGGTGGTCTGATGGTTCTTGGAAAGGGGTTCAATCAGCTCCGTTTTGTGAGCTCTGACCCATGCGGATTAGGTGCATCGGGCGTTCTATTTTGGGTTTACATGTTGAATACATCTTTCGACCAAGCAAATAAATAAAAAACCTAGCACTTTTGTCCTTTAAGGCAAAGTGTCTATACCACACTCTCTTCCCGCATGCCAAAATGGGACCACACTTTGATGATCAAATCCAGCATGGATTCGATTCTCCAAGTCTGGATAGGGTCACTGGAAAAGCATCTGATCACTTGCCTAGTACTACATTATCGTGCTTCAGTAACGCACTTACTATGGGAACTTATTGGCTTTCACTGATTTGGAAAGAATGTTTGAGAACAGCGAAGGCTTCTCGTACTTTTACTCTCCTAAACGTATGCATTTGGGACTTCCCAGTATGGGGATAAATGTAGAAAGCTTGATAAACGTGGTTATACAATTGACTACACATATCCTACAAGTGCATCTAGGTTCAGGATGCAAACAGTTCCCCTCTGTTATAGGCCTATAGCCTCCTTTACAAGTCCCATCGTAGCCTTAGCACTGGCTCCAGCCTTTGCATTTCCCTCCTCCTCAATCTCATTCAGCATACGATGGTCTCTCATTAGTTCCTCATACCTCTCTCTAACTTCCTTCAAATTCGTTGCAATTGCCTCCGTGACCTTCTCCTTCAGAGCGCGCATTGATAAATCCTTCATATCTTCTGCCATGTCCTCACAAGACCCTGTCGCGCCCTCATCCATGTGGTGCGCTATCTCGATCAGATTAGATACCCCCGGCCGATTCACTGGATCGTAGGTCACGCCGGCTATAGAGTCCGTGACTGCGGACTTGATCTTTTTGGATATCGTGGAGTGCGAGTCTGTTATTAGAATTCGGGATTTTGGATCTGGATGGGATTTGGACATTTTTTGGGTTGGGTGGGTGAGGGACATTATGCGTTTAGCAGGGGCTGCACATATAATCAATACACGGAAAGAACCATAGATATCGTTAGTCTCTACTTACATAAGATTGTCTCGGGAGATACGAGGAGAGGGCCGTAGTGGTGGTTAAAGGAGTTAGCACATTCGCGAGAGAATTCGAGGTGCTGGGATTGGTCTTCTCCCACTGGTACATGTGTTGCTCGATGGACCAAGATGTCTGCAGCTTGCAGAACAGGGTAGGAAAAGAGGCCGAGCTTGAGTTTCGTTTTGGTGGAGGGGTCAAGTGGTGAGGCATTCTCTGGGAGGGAGAGTTTACTCTGAGCATTGTGAGCCTCTGATTTAAATGCAACTCTTCATTGAAAGGTACAACATGCGTACCTTCCATTGTGTCATCCTCGACAGATAGCCCATACTGGCATAGCAACTCAAAATCCACATCAGTTCAGAATGCGCCGCTACTGCAGATTGATAAAATATTATAGAGCGTTTAGGATCCAGTCCCACCGCCAATAAGCTTGCGAGCATCTCTTTGCGCCATTGTCGCAGCTGGATCGGATCCTGGCGAACGGTAATGGCGTGTAGATCGACGATAGAATAGAGGAGCGTTGCATCTGGAGGTGCGTCCTTTTGCAGCTTTACCCACTGCCGCAATGCGCCTAGATAGTTTCCTAGATGCGGAACGCCTGTAGGCTGGATGCCGGAGAAGATAACTTGTTTACACGATACAGAGAGTAGCCGTACGAACTTTGAGACTGGATTGGGGGGAGGCTTGGAGGCCGCTCGTCGGATTAAGCAGTGGAGCATGTTCAATCCATGGTGAAAGATTTTGAGTTTCCCAGGTCACATGTCAAAACAGAAACGGAGATCGACGCTTCGTCATCATTGGCACAGCCACGCAGCCACTGTCCCTCCACGCCAACCTCATCTTCTCCATCATTCCGAACAACAAGAACCCGTAATAACCTACCTTCCCCACTGCAAATCCAAGCATTAGCACATTTCTCACCACGGAGGACTTCACATCTTCGGGTGGCGCCACATATCGTATCATAAACACGTCAAAGAGCCGCAGAACCCACAACCAGAATGTCTTGGACAGGTTCGAGAACTCCCCGTTGAAGCCAAACCCAGGTTAATTTTTATTCAGGCTTCAAGAAGGGCGTCAATCGCGCCACCACTCAGGTGTTGATGAAGACCGGGCAGGTTGAGAGGACGAATGACCGTGATTTCGAAACTGAGGCCAGGTACCAAACCCTACTCATTACCCATCGCCGCACCTATCCCTGACCAGACTTGCAGACGCTTCAGGACTATGGAATCTGCCGCGAACAAACTGCAGAAGGAGGCGAAAGGATATTTAGACTCCCTACGAGGTCCATAAGTCCGAAATTTTGCAATAAATCCGAGACCGTGCTGACGGGTTTTGTAGCTATGACTGCTTCACAAATGCGCATCGCCGAGACCATAGACGCTTTCTACGGAGATGCCGGGACAAAGGATGGCGTGAGCAGGAGTTATAAGCAGGCAGTGACGGACCTAGACGCCGAAACTATCAAAGCATTAGATGGCCCGTATCGGTAAATCTACTTCTAATCTGGTGCCTTCATGAAAGATAATTGCTAACTCTTTGCAGTACGACTGTCTTGGATCCAATTTCAAGATTCTGCGCCTACTTCCCCGACATCAATGCATGTATGCTTTGGGCGACCCATATCAAATGAGTTCAAGGACTGACTGAATTCTGAAAAGGCATAACCAAACGCGAACACAAGCAAATGGACTACGATCGCATGCGTGCCCAGGTGAAGAAGTTGACCGACAAGCCTGATAAAGACGTGACCAAGCTCCCGCGCGCCGAAAAGGACGAACAGCTCGCAAAAGCAGCATACGACCAACTCAACGAAACGCTCACCACCGAACTTCCACAGCTCATCGACCTCCGCGTTCCGTACCTGGATCCGAGTTTTGAGGCCCTAGTCAAGATCCAGTTACGATTCTGCGCGGAAGCATATTCCAGGATGGCACAGGTGCAGCAATATCTCGATGCCGACACGAGGGATCAGTACGCGCAGGGTCAGTTGGATGCTAGGGTTGAGGAGGTCTTGCAGGAGATCAGGGATCTGAGTATCGCGGGCACGGTGTAGAAGCCGAGAATGTGAGATGTGACACTGAATACCACCTAGCATGCCATGCCATTGCCGCCTTGCTTGACACGATTGTTATTAGCGTTGAGAGATGCTGCATACGTTCTAAGCTCTGTATGAAGTTCAAGCAGAATTTCAACAACTTTCGACCATCCATCTTGAATGATAGTGCTGAAACAGTCTCATGAGGCTATCATATAGTGAATCTGAAGGATATGGACGACTCAGACTATGTCCTAGGGTGCTCGTAACTTATGTAGCATTTGAGATACGTGCAGATGCATGAGAAATGAGCAAAGACTCCGCCTCGGAAAAAGAAAAAAGAAACAAGAAACAAGAAACAAAACACTTGCAAAACCCATAGAAACCCATAGAAACCCAATGCGGCCCACAACGCCAACCAGATGCAAAATGAGGCGCGCCGCGCGGATGCAGAAGTTGAGAAAAACCGTAGCCCCTGACGCCGCGCTTCGGGAACGGGTTGCCAGACAAAGAAGGAATGGAGAGAGATGTGAGAGGGGTTGGGGCCGTCTGCGGATCTAAAACCTACTGAGCCCTTCCCGGATAGCCTTTGCGTTGGAGCGTTTTCCGGATCGTATCACCACTTGTCCACCCATTTTCGATGCCTTACAGCTCCTCGTCCTCTTCTTCCTCTTCCTCCTCGTCCCCGCTTTCAGACCCAGTCTCCATATCGTCATCTTCGTCTTCCATGTCCGAATCACTGCCACCAAAGCTCTCCACATCTGAATCCTCCCAGTTCATGTTGTAGTCATCCTCATCCTTTACGGTCTTGAAGGCGGTCTCGTGTGTCGGCATTATGTACCCGACCGGTATGTCCTGCTTGCTCGCCTCCAAGTCCTTCGCAACCATGTCCTTATACTGCGGAGGGCTTTTTCGAAGGAGTACTCCAGCATCCACATTTGCGGGCGAAGAAACCTCTGCGTCATCGAGCAGCGAGAGCACGCTAATGAGAACGGTTTCTACGCGCTGAACAGGTGACCAGCGTTCCGAGGCCGATTCGCCCGACATTTCGTCTTCGCCGGGGGCATGTAAGATTGAGATGCAGAGACGGCCATCAGGGTAGATGTTCGGATGGTATAAAGGTCTTAGAAATTTGAAGTCTATATTCGTTGCCATATTAGCAGCCCGTCGGACTGTGAGAAAGGGATTCGTTCAGAGAGGAAGGATGGCGTGGACTCACCAGGTGGACTGTATGGGTAGTTCTTCGGAAATGTCATCTTCGCTTTGAAGTAGCCGCCGTAGTAGAGGGAGTCGGGATTCAGGACGATCAGTGCTACGCTCCATTCGAAGACGTTGTCGTTGATAAGCTGAGACAAGTGTGTCAGTCATCGGATCCTTATCAGAAGGTCTGAGCCATGGCAACTCACCTCGACATTCGTCCATGGCTCTTTAGATAGAGCCTTGAACTCGTTCATCAAAAGGCGCTCTGCCGACATGGCTGTGTTCTGCGCTCCTTTACAGTTGGCCTCAGAACGAGTGCGGTTGGAGTCTTTGAGAAGAAGTAGTCGTTGGGGGTGGGAGGAGTCGTGCAATAAGTAGGAAGAGTCACAGGGCGAGCGGCGTAATCGTTTAGGTGACGGGATGGCGACTTTGGTTGCAGACTTCCAAGGTTCAAGACAGGCGGTAGGGGTAGGCGTGACCAACAGGGAACAACAGAACACCTCAGGTCAGAGTGATGGTTGACACCTGGAGGCGACGATAGGGCTGAATCTCGGCTCTAGGGCAAGGCGGGGCGAGGGTGCAGCCGCGGTTTTACGCAGGTGAGCCCGAGTGGTGGTTTCACGCAAAGCAAAGCAATTCACCTTTGCTGACGGCGTGGCGGTGAAAGAGAGTTCTACCTGCAGTGAATTCGCTCGAATGAACTTTCCAGCCGCTGCTTTGTTAAAAACGGTCGCTATCAGCCATTACTCATAGTGTTGATTCTTTTCATCATCGGTCCCAACTCCGCACTTCGAGGCGCGTAAGTAGTTATCTAGACTTGTCCGAGCGGTGTTTCATATAGTGTGTATGTTCTTATCACTTACTCAGCATCAAAATCCTAAGCTCATTTATCCTTCTAACTGCTTTAGAAGTAGGTATAAATAACGTTTAGAAAGAATTAGTTAAAGGTGTTGTTCTGCCTGGGTTCACGCAGGCATATCTCCTGGGACACGTCCCATCCTCCCCTTCTCTGCTCAAATTGATTATCTTACAAAACTTCCATACACGAAGTACCCCAAGCTCAGCATGCCGATCGTAGCCTGGGAAAAATTTCAAGCTTTATCCTCCCCTGTCTCTTCTTGAAGCAGAGGTAGGCAGAGATAGGTCGATATAGGAACACGTTATGCAAAAGGCTAAAGGTGTGATGTGAGGAAAGATTCATACAAGAAATGAAAACTGTGCAAGAAACGACGGCGTGTTCGTGCAACGAGATCATAGCCGGCGAACGCTGATGCTGTCACTTGCGCAGGGAAAACAGCTGCCATGGGTCGGGGCGTGGATGTTTGTGCGCCCATGCTATCGTGCGAAGACTTTTACAACGCCGTCCCCACCAGCTGAGACGACCAGTCGACCATCCTGACTCCATACAACGCTGCATACGCCTTCGCCGCGCATGATACGGTGGCTAGAAATCTCCTGCGTGCATATGCGCTTTTCCAGTGACCAAAACCGAATGGAAGCATCATGGCCGGCAGAGACAGCTTCGCGACCATCCTTGCTAAGAGACAAAGAAGATATAGCGGACGGGTGAGCAAGCATGCTGTAAGTGCATTGACCTGAAGGATCATTAGAGCGGTTCATGTTTACATATTGTTTTTGAGCGAGGGGTTTAATAAATAGATGGTGCACTTACCGCTGTTGGCATCGAAGAACCTGATGAACTGATCTTCGTGCCCGCTGATGACTACACCCTCAACGCCACCGCTTGAGCCAGTAGCCCCATGGACGACACTCTCATCCTCAGACACTCCGCGGCCAGAATCCATACTCATTGTCCCTTCCATTCCCACGGAAGTAGCCACTACGGAATTGACGCCTGTTGCTGGTGTTCCATCATAGGTTTCCGCACTCGCCATACCAATGATTTCCTCGGCAGTGCGCGTGTCGAAGATGAGGATTGAGGCATCGGAATAAGACACGACAAAGGACTCGCCGGTGATAGATAGTGGACTGATGCAGGTGGGAGATGAATGCGTTGCCCGCTCGATAGTATGAACTAGAATGTAATGAAAGGGAGTAGAGGTCGCTACACTCGGCTGAGGAGAGGAGGGGAAGTTTGATCCAGATGTTACAGAATGCCTTCTGCTGCCGCCTATGCCGCGCCTGGATCCTGTTTGAGGTGAGACGATCTGTGGAGGAGCGCTCACAGCCCAAATCTTGATGGTTCCATCAGCAGAACCTGAAGCGACAAGGATGCGATCAGGACCGCCATAACTACTACAGTCTTGACCAAAGACTGAGGCACACGTTGCTGGTAGTACGCAAACAGTCCAGACTGCATCTGTATGGCCGTCTAAGGTGGCTTTAGGATCAACTCGTCCCCTTTCCCAGACTCGCACAGTAGCATCTTGCCCTCCAGAGAAGATCCATCCATCCCCAGAGACTCGGCCGCCTGTGGAGAAATTGGCCGAAGCGGGACACGCAGCCAGGGACGTCACCAGGCCGTCATGGCCCCTGTGAGAGAAATAACTTTGGATGTCTAGGTCGTTGTTCATGCTATGTTGGCTGGCATAGCTAGCTGGTATGATCCATCTTTTTATCATGCCGTCGTCTCCCGCCGTACAAATTTCAGGCTCGGATGGACTGCCCCCGCCAGTGAAGATCACAGAGCGAACAACATCGAGATGGCCCCGAAGGGCAAATCGGACCTTGAAATTTGATGGATCTGGTCGGGCACTTTGTGGTAGTGTCCCTTCGCGGAGGTCATGCCCCTCGTGCTTCCGTCGAGACATGGATCCAGATCCAGAGCTTTTCCTACGATGAGCATGAGGGCCTAAACGGGGGGGAGACTTCGCTGGAATGCTATTTGCGCTTGGGAAGATATCTGTGTCTGGTCTTCTTGGCGGTGGAATATCTGGAGGAGGTTCAGCAAGCGCCGTTGGCTCTTCAAAATTCCAACCATCCGAGTCAGCAGTGGTAGGCTGACTTGAGCTCAGAATATCTTCCTCTCTATCAGGTATAGGTCGTCCGTAAGTGTCGTAAGTATGGGTAACCTTCTCTACTTGGTCCTCCGGCACTGAAGAAAAGTTCGAGGGGGTGTGTGATTGTATCTGAGCATTTAAAGCCTCCACGGATTGAAGCCCTGTATGCTGCGGTAGCGGCTGCTGACTTGACGGCTCTCGGGTCATGGACAGTGCTTGCTGCGGTGGATGGGGGAGATGAGCGATATCGGATACAGAAGGTACTGGAGGAGGTTGATGGTTGGGGATCGAGTTCGGGCCTGTGGTTGGTATGTGAGGTTGAAGTTTTTGGCGGTGTTGTAGGTACATGTCTTCCAAAGGAGCCTCCGCTTGATTCGGGAATCCGGAATTATTTGCTAGCGACTGTATACCTTGTGGAGGCGGTGGATGAGCCGGGGGTGTCAGTAGATACGTTATTTCCTCTACACACTTTGTCAGGTACATTTTCGATTTCTCTCTTTGATTTTCCTGCTCAAGATTGGGCTGCTCATGAGATTCTGGTTCAATATCGAGGAAAGAATTGTGGTGCTTGCTGGTCGCTGTTGAAGAAAAGCATTAGTGAGTGTATATAGGAATGACAGAAGATAAAGAGAGACGCACGCTTTTCAGGTCTGGAGCCGCTCTTAAGCTCCGCTCGCGACTCGGCCTTGCCCTTTCCATCCTTTGATTCCTCCCCTGACCCGAGATTTTGTCCGGGTGCCGTAGCCCTATTCTTCGCGCGCTCATTCATCAGAGCCTGCTCAAGCATCCGGATGTGCTTGTTGAGCTGGTCGTTGAGCTTTTTGGCACTTCGAACCTCCCCTTCCTGCTTTGCAATTTTGGCCTTCATCTCGGCGCGTTCAATGTCCCACGCATTTCTTGCCCGCTCATGATTGTGCCATTCGAGTTGAAGAAAGCGCATCACCCCTAAGCCGAAGTGAAAGAGGTCAGCCAAAAGCAATGTTAATCATCAATGACAAATGAAGTTGCCAAGTTAATGGGGAAGAGTTCCAGCGTACCCTGAAGCGTGTACTCAGTACCAGCAGGCCCATTGTTATCTCCTCCGCCCGCTGCGCCCCCAGCATTCATGGCCGAAGGCGACTGCCACGCCATGAGCTGGCTTCTCTACTTCAGGATAGCGAAATTCCACGGATGGTGTTGGGAATAACATGCGGCGATGGATAGCTGGCGAGAACGAACAGCTCCGAAGTCTGCCAAGGGGCGATCGAATCCAGACGGGAGCAGAGCGAGCGGTGGAAAGACGAAGCCGAGAGGATGATTCGAAGTGTCAATACATGCGCTATGGGTTTGATTCGCACGAAACCTTTAGCAGTGGTTCAATAAGAAGGGTGCTTGACGGGGTTGGTTAGTTGATGGTTGAAGTTCACTCTCGGCACGGTGCACGGGTGTCCTCTTCGCTCTGCGCTTTCCCTGGCCTGGACTGACTGGCTGCATACATGCATGGTGCTGTAAGCGCCTTGACCATTTGCACTGCTTTATGTGGTACTGCTGCCGAGTGAAAACAACAAGTCAGTAGGTGATGTAACGAGCGGAGAATTGTCATGGCTGGCTTGCTGATGAGACACTATCATGTACATTGACGAGCTTTTCCTTTCCTCTGTGGATTTTGTGCTGTGCATAGATATTTGCGACCTCTTCTCTTTGGAGGTTTCATTTAGTGGCCAATCGAACTAATATGGCGCCATGAAACATCCATCTTGTGGGTACACTTCCGTGCACGCGTAGTTGGTGCACTGTGGTGCTAGGTATCTACACTGCGAAAGTCCCAGCCCACCGTACCAAACAATTGATAGGGAGCGGGCAGGCCACTCAATTCGGCAGCCATGCCTTTGAACCACCTTCGTCGTCTACAGATGTATAACTTATTCTAGGTTTTCGTTGCACTAATCCTAAAAGCTCACACTGTCGAATAATCATACTGTATCGTATCTGCTTGAGTTCTCGCAGGATACCCTCCCAAGAAGTGTCAATGATCACTTGGCGTCTCGTATCTCCCTTTTCATCCTTCCAAGCTTGCTTCTAAGAACCATGCTTTCCGCCTCAGACCAACTATTCAAGTCCGAGTTTATGATGGAAAGCTTTTGCTACTTCTGATGTGTTTGCTTTCTAGTTGGCAAGAACTGACTCTATAGGTGACTTCCGGGCAATGCGGTACTTGCACTTCGAAGCACATTCTCGCATGCTTTGCTACGAGGAAGCTGGCACGGCTGGTGCGTGCGTGCGATGCGCACTCCCAATCAACTACCGCAACGCGCCTGGCCTTCTCGACCACAACATTCCTTCACTGCCCTGCCACCCTCACCACACCTACAACGCACAACATACATCGCCATCTCAGTCGTCCACAACCATTCTCACTCTCAACCAGGTCGAATAGAAGAATATCACAATGCCAGGCGGAAAAGGTGCGCGCTTGCCCCAACTCTAGCAAACTCGTTCTTGCTGCCAAACGAAGCATACTGATTACTATCGTCGTCTAGGAAAGACAGGTGGCAAGACAGGCGGCAAAGGCGACGCGCATGTCAAGACCTCCAAGTCGCACTCCGCCAAAGCTGGACTTCAGGTGAATAGCCTTGCATCCCTCAGTTTGCGCCAAAACAAACCCTTTATCTTATCTCATCATCCTCTTCTCCAGTTCAAAACGCGAGGCGCTAACATGATCTTGATGACAGTTCCCCTGCGGTCGCATAAAGCGTCACCTCCGCAACATAACGCGACAGAAGACCCGCATCGGCGCCAAAGCCTCCATCTACCTAACTGCCGTACTCGAATATCTGACGGCCGAGGTCCTCGAACTCGCAGGCAACGCCGCTAAGGATCTCAAAGTGAAGCGCATTACACCCAGGCACTTGCAGTTGGCTATTCGCGGAGATGAAGAACTCGATACGTTGATCCGGGCAACGATTGCGTTTGGAGGCGTGCTGCCGCATATCAATCGCGCTTTGTTGTTGAAGGTGGAGCAGAAGAAGGGAAAGAAGGTTGAAGCATAGATTTCTTGCCCTTCTCTACCTTTCTGAGTACTCTGGCCTGGGTAATTCGAACATGGAAAGCGGGATCTGAGATGGAGGGGTGGAGGTGCAGTTGTTGGATTGCCCGTGTTTCGTGCGGGCCGATTTGGTTTATTGCAACTTAGGCTCATTCTCTTCTGATTCCAGGAACGTTCGCCCGTTCGACTTGTTTCGTCCATCAGGCTGTTTGGGGGAAAATATAAAAACATCCCTCCCATACGAAAATGAACGGTTGGAATGGACTGGATGTATTTGGAATACCTCTTTGTGCTTCTGGTCGATGGCGGCATGGATAGCAGTACGGGAGCAATTTGTGTTTATTCTGTCCGGCGTGTGATTCGGTGTTGAGGGCAAATTGGGGGACTCTGGCGGTCAAAGGGATTGTAGCACTAACTTCCATAGCTAATAAAAACATGACTAGAAAAGTCTCCTCCTGTATTATCATGTGATGGTTGGACCCGCCAATAGTTTTGTAGATGATTCACGGAGACTATTGCGTTGTCCACACAATCACGAGCGGAGTTATCACAGGGATGCCAACGCGGCTGATAATATGGTACCTGTATTGGATTGCTTGATGATTCCACGATTAAAGTGTACTACAGTTCAGGGCAACTGTATTAAAAAGAACAGACGAGTCTAACGTACACTTAAGCCGTGCGTGGTGAAATTTCTCATATTAAACGATCGTTTATGAAGAAAGCTAGTCAAGCATTAAAGTAGTGTACGAATAAAGCAACCGGATTACACCCTACCCCTTCCATTCCTCGCAAATGCCAAACATTTAGTGTGTAAGATAGATACCACTACGTGCAGATGTTTATGAAGAAAAAGAAAACAGACTTTGCTCAAATATTAAAAAAGTAAGCAGACGAGACTATGCATGTTATTCGGAGAAGCTATGGACATTTGCTGATCGTGGCGCGAAAACTTCGTAAAGATTGTCGTTGTTCGTCCGATCGTGCCGGGTTTTGTCTCTTGAGGTCTACCGTGGATTGGATTGTGGTTGACTTTCATAGGCCAGGCTGTTGACGGCTCGGGCATCCAAATGATGCTATCTCGTAGCCCAACTTCGTGTTTTGGGGCATTCAGCAGGTCGTGATCGTATGCAATATCGTCATCGTCGTTTGGAAAAGGCGTGTGCTCATGCATGAAGATACTTTAAAACTGAAGGATGGACAGTAGACATGCCCTCATCAAATGTGGAAATGTAAAAGTAAAAGTAAGTGATGAAAAGGTATTGAGGGCGATGAAAACGCAACACATTGAAAACAGAAAACGCACAAACACGCACTAATACATGCCTCCTAAGAAAAGAAGAGAGAGGGGGGAGGAAACTGTGAATTAGATCCAAAGAGTTCCTTCAAATGCTTTTTTCAAATACCCAATTCAGAGAATGCGAATTTGGGGCTGGAGCGCGGACCCCATATGATGTTATCTCTACCATCGTAGCGTCATTCTTCATATACGTCGTGAGAATATGTTGCCTCCCATGGGCCAATCAACACCGAGGCCGTTAAAATCATGCTCTTGGCTTCCCTGACTGCCCCGTCTGTGTCACTTGGAGGACGTAAGCGTTTGTTGTGACTGACGTCTCATCATCCTCTCATAGGTCGTCCCTATTCTACAACAATTTCAACTCCAGACTGGGACGACAATTCGTCACTACCTCGACCGTGGTGTCCATTTTGTCTTCCACGGGAGAATCCTGTACCCCGTTCTGGAATGGGACCTCGAGGTTGCCTTGATGGCAATCCCTGGTTCCTTTCTCGACTTTGATCGTCGTAGTTTGTGCTGAAGGCTCTGTGCCCCCCAATAGGCCCCGGGTTTTCTCGATCCCAGGACATCATCTGACGTAACGCGCGTGGACTACCACTCTGTCCAAAACCACTTCCAAGGCTCATGCTGTTTAAGCCATTGACCAATAGGCTCTCGTCACGTTGTGACATCGATGTCGCAGTTGGTGTAACGCTAGGATTCGTCGATGCCGAGCTACTGGTCCCATACATACCAGTCTCGTAACCGCCTCTTAAATTAGGGTAGCTTGCTGTTGATGGAGCTGGAGATGGCGTGTACGACCGCAGATCGGCATAAGACTTTGCTGCTCGCAAGTTAGGTGCCGCTGCCAACCCGCCGGGTGAATCCGGGAATCCAAGGAAACCAGACGCCTGTCGGCCGAGGGTGTTGTAGAAGCCTTCTGACGCACGGACGTCACTGAAGTCAGTCGTTGCGGCGCGATTGAGTCCTCGACGCGGTTGTTCATGGCTGGCTGGTAATTGTGGCATAGGCGGGCTCAAATTCGGATTGTCATGGACTCTGAAGATGTGCACCTGACGTTGCTCACCGGTGCCCTTGGACAAATGCATGAGACCCATTTGATGGGCCAAAGTATGAATGATGCGTCTCTGGCTGGGAGCCAGCGAAGAAGGGAATGTCATACTTTCACGGTCAGGACTTTCTTTAAATAATAGGAGCTGCGAGTAAAATTGCAAGACCTGAGGATCATTCAGGTCAACGTCTACGATCTTCGTTAGTAGGCACATCGTCGTCATAATCATAAGATCGTATACGAACCAAGCTTGGGTCCTCGTCCAGATACTGGTGAAGGCGATGTAGCAGGTATATGGGAGGATAGAGAGCTGTAAGACGGCTGAGTTTGGAGGTTTCCACCCAGTGGCCTATGCTGCTCTTCTAGCTGGCCCCTGCGCTCCCGCTTCTCGCGCTCAATCCTTTCGCGTTCAGCCAGGGGAAGCATCTTCTTGTACTCAACCCTAAGTTTCCGCCCATGAAGCTCAAAGTGGTTCATTGTATCAATGACCTGAGCAGTTTCGTCTGCTGTTGTAAAATTTGCAAAGGCAAGTCCTCGAAAGACCCCATTATCAAAGTGATAGTTGAAAGCATACGGCAAAGGCAGTCGCAGATCAGTCATGAGCTGAACGAGCTGTTCCTTCTTAACTGCGAAGGGTATGTTTTTGATCACAATGGCCGTGGGAATGAGTTCCTCATCCACGTCTTGAGCAAAGCTTTCCTGGCGAAGAGATGTCCCTAAAACAGAGTTTGGATGACCCGGTCCAAGTCCGGGAAGTGATGGAAAGCTGGGTAGAGGTTGCGGTTGGTCAAGCCATCCCTATAGCAGAAAAAATGTCAGCGCGACTATCCATAGACTGCATACTTTAGAGTTCCTACCGTGGGCAAAGTACTCCTTCCTCTGCCTGACGATTTGATTCTATTTTGGCCATTGAGAGTGGACAGAGGATTGCTTTGGCCGAATGAGTTCGTGTTCCATGCCGCCGCCCCGAGATCGTAGCCATACCCTGAATGGATGGTTGCGTTCAACCGTTCGTAGTTTCGAGGTTGATCGTAGCCACGAGCATGATCCTCAGCGGTATACAGACCTCCACTTGGCAGTTGTCCGTATGCATCAAATTGTCGCGAAGGCTGGCGATGGAGTGTCTGAGGTTGGTGGCGATGCGACCCAGGCGACCGAGAGGACGGCGGGTCGTACGTGGAATACATGTCGTGACTTATATGGGAAGGGAGGTATTATAGGACGGCGTTGGGTCTCGAGAAGGCCGCAGTTGTAATGAGCTTTTAGCACATTTGCGTGCTGCAGAAGGGCGCAGCGAGCGAGCAGAGGCAGATAGCAGGAATGAAAGACGATGGACGCAAGAAGATGGACAAACGAGTGTCGCGCGGATGAAAGACAAGGCAGTGATCAGAATGAGGCCGTCGAGGTTGGATGGTGGATGTGAAGGTCGGGTTGGTGTTGGCGTGCAGGGTTTATCCAGCTCCTTTCTCCTTTCGTACGCTGCGGTAGGTAAGCACCAAGCTGGCTGGATCGGCGGCGGTACGGACGGGTAGCAAGCTGAGAGAGGAGATATCTCTGCTCGCACGCCTTGGAACAGCACGAAGGGCGAGGAGAGGGTGGTGGTGGGAAAAAAAGACAGGCGAGGATGCACTCGCTCTAGGTTCGCACGGTGGGGCAGGCAGCAAAGTTGGTGTGCAAGATGACGGTGCGAGAGGGCGAGAGAGCGACAGCAGTTGGAGAGCAAGGCGCGCAGGAAATTTGCAGATGTGGCAGCGGCACGGCTGAGTCAGGGAGAGAGTTTCATTATACCGGACAGTACAGGCGGCGAAGGATGCGCTGGGGATGTCTCGTCTGCGGTCGGTCCCTTATTCTTGTTCGTGCTTCTGTTCGTTGTTGCGCTCTCTCGCTGCCCCTAATTGCCTCGTGCTAAGTATGGCCAGGACAGGGGGTCTTGTCGACTCTCTTCCACGAGCCGTTGACCTCTGCAAGTGTATTGGCATTCATGGTCTGCTCCACCCCAAATCTCGACATCCTGCAGCTGCTTGCTGCTATTGGACTTGGGCACGTCGACTAATCCCATACTACTACCGTGCTACACTCACCTCATTCCGCCTTCTGCATCTTTTGCTTTTGGAATTATTGGGCGGCCCGATGCGCGCGCCGGGCTTCGATAGTCTGCTGCTGGCTCTTCTCGAACAACAAAGGAAGAAGTGAACTGCGAGCAACGCCTCCCTTAGCTGCGACCCTTCAGGTATTGCCCATTTTGCTTTTTCTGTGCCACTGGGGCTTGTCTTATTGCCTAATGTCCTCTCGCACCAATACGGCCTGGTCGTCAGCAGCGTTCGTCCATCACAAATCAGCTGGACTTTGGTACTAACGGCAGGGTCTTGCTGTGCAAGAAGCCTGGCTTCGTTTCGGGATTCCCTTCACCTGCATATCGATATGTACTTTTAGGCTGCGTCCTATTATTGCCTCAGCCGGCATAACTGTCTAAGCATACAGGATAACAAAAACAATGCGAGATACAGTATCCGAAGCTGGGAATCAGAGTGACGATGCCATCTACATGGCCTCCACAGCACCTCATCACGATGCCCACCATCAAGTCCATCACATGGTCTACACACTGTTTTGCTGCCGAGCAGAGGTCTGCATGTACTGACAAAGCGGGGAAAGCTGCCCAATACATGTCACACAGCAGCTTGTGGCAGCCCTTTCAAGGCCATTTACGAAGTTGAGAGGCCACACAGTGCTCTTGTAGCCGCTCGTCCTTGTCACATCTCGCCAAACCCCCTTCATCGCGGCATCCGACTGGCTGGAACCCAAGATCGCTGACCTGCAGACGACCTGCAGCAGGATTATGATCATGTGATTTTGTGGTGGGACGTCAAGAAGTCTGGTTGGATTGTCCGACGTTTCCCAGAGCCATGAGGACGTCCACAATTGGCGGCAGAATCTATACGCCTCTAAAAGTACTACCACTCATGTGCTTCGGTGAAAGAGTCCTACATAACGATTTGAGGTTTGCATGTGGCTGTGAGGTAATAGCCTCATCAAGCGATGCTATGTGATAACGTAGTCAAGATTCTTTAGTTCTGGGCAACACAAAAGAATAAGCGCTGAGGATTATGAATGCTTGCACCGTGGCCCTAGATCTATCTAGACATGCCGAATCACTGACGAGCTGCAAAGCTACAGGTAGCAAATCCTATCTGTACCGCGACCTAAAAGCGGCCTGAAAGCAAACGGGCTTGCATTGAGGAACACGTTAAGCTCCCGAACGGATCCAGAAACGGAAAGCTCTGCGATTGTAAGGTAGCACAATTGTGCTGGCACTTCCTTATTCAAATATTAGCTGCGGACTTTTGAAGATGTAGTCGACACAGCATGTTGCTCTAGACCGGGCTCCTGATATGTTCATTTCAAACAAAATCCACGACTCTAGACCATTCAGAGTCTCCAACGCGTCTGAACTCGACTCCTTCTCCAAAATAGCCAGCGTTTTTCCAGTCCATCATTATCTGTCCGTCGTATGGGCCATGCCTTTCCCCGCCATCGTGGCCATCGGACCATCTGTATTCCCATTGCCCAGCCTGTCTTAAGTCTTTCTGTAATGCATCTTCGCTAGGTCGTTCGACCCATTCCTCACCAGTTTCGCTTCGATATTGGCGAACAAACATTTCTCGTTCTGTGTGGTAGATTTCCTCCTGGCCTCGTGTGAGCATTTGGTCAGCAGCTCCTGTGATGGCTTCAACAGCTTCTTTACGTCGCACTTCCTGGGGATCCTCAGCAATGCTCTCATGATCAATGTCCATAGCGCTGTTGCCCTTTCGCTTGTTCTTCTGCCATTTTGGCTTTTCTTTCTTCTTTCCTCTGCCCAAGCGTTGCAGGGCTTCCAAGACCGTCTCCCCCTTTTCTAGATGTATTATCAAAGTAGAAAGAATATCACTAGTTAGCATTGAATCATCGGCGATGTTCCGTTGCCTCCGCTCTGCATCCCGCTTGTCCTGTGCTTCTTTGGCTTTCCTTATATCCTTCTTCGACACGCCTTCTAGCCAAGTGTCGTGCAATGCGTCGGGGTCTGCAGCCTTCCTAATATAGTTTCCACTTTCATCAAATCTACCCTCCTCACCCTCTGCTTTCATGTTGAATGCATCAAGCTTTGGTGCATGCTTCTTCTTCCCTCCTGCCCCGATCTCCTCATCAATATCACTTCCCACTCGATCTCTCTCCTCGTCGTCGCCACTATCACTGCTGATCTCGTCGTCTTGCGCCCTCGATCTCTCGCCAGGGGAGAAGTTGGCGGATACATGCCCACCGGATTTACTGTTCGCTTCCTGCCCTTCGATCTCGTTCTCATCGAGGAATCGCACACCCTTCTTTCTCTTGCCTTCGCGGATGAGGTCCTCATCCTGGTCACCGTCCTTGAGATCATCCTCTAGCTCGGCAAACATGTCATTGTCCTCCTCGTCTTTTGAGCCGGCAGCTTCGACCTTTGCTTTTGCATCCGCACGAGCATCGAAATTCTCGGTAGAGCTATCCGACTCGTAGCCATCTATGTTCACTGCATTCCGTTTTATTTGGCCCCCTTTGCCGATCTCGTCCAAGTCAAGTACAGCATCTTCTTCAGGCGCATCCGGGGCGAGGATTGAGGGGTTGCGATAATCGAATCGAGGTTTCTTAGATGAAGGTTCGGCCGTGTCCAGATGATGCGTTCGTGTAAACTGGTCGCCAGCACGTTTTGGGCGCGGGACTGAAAATCCACTACTACTAGCCATGAGATCTGCAGTCCGGGGCAGCGATACTAGAAAGGAGCTAAATGATTGATGTGGGCTGCACGAAAGGATTCTTGGAGTGTGAGAGCGGAGGCATTGAATCGCGCCAGGCGCTTCAAGGAGCTTGGACCATTTTGTATCCCACCTCAACTCTATTGGCTGGCGTCATCGCAGCTGCCTCCTCTTGCGAGCCACCATATTCACCTCGAAGCTCCATCTACATACCTAGGTAATTTACAGCCTGCGGATCTGCCTCTTCACCTCCTTCTACCTACACACACGTGATTCACCGCGAAATTCTTATAGCAGAGGCGCTTCGAATATTTCACTATGGTACGTGCATGTACTCGTGAGCGCAAACACCACCTTGAATACTCACATCTTCAGTTCAACCCCGGCTTCTACGACGAAGACGACCCCATGGCTATGTACCAGCAAGCTATGCTCCGTCGAGGAGGAGCACCCCGACGCTTCGATGAATACTTTCGCTGTTACCCCATCGCCATGTTGCCGGGTCCGGAACGGGACGATGCCAATCACGGCGGCAAGGTGTTTCTTCCGCCCAGTGCGTTGGACAAGCTCACTAGGCTACATATCACATATCCCATGCTCTTCGAGCTCATAAATGGTGCGAAGGACGGGAAGCAAACGCATGCCGGCGTACTAGAGTTCATTGCGGAGGAAGGCAAAATATACCTGCCGTACTGGGTACGTTTAGCTGTGCCCGACTTGTTCTTTCGGTGTGCTGATACATAGTGTTCTAGCTTATGCAAACCCTGGAAGTTGAACCAGGCGACTTACTCCAAGTCAAGTCAACCGACCTGCCCCTAGGAACGTTCATAAAGCTCCAACCACAAAACCCGTCTTTCCTAGAAATATCGGATCCAAAAGCCGTACTTGAGAATGCCTTCCGCAATTTCTCGTGCCTGACAACTGGCGACATCTTCACATTCGCATATAACGACAATGTATACAGGATCGCTGTACTGGAAACCAAACCCCAAAGTGATAAGAAGGCTATCTGCACACTGGAGACGGACCTATCGGTCGATTTTGCTGAACCCGTTGGCTACAAACCACCAGAACGTTCTACCAGCGGCACTAGTACACCTCGGAGCAGCAGAGGAGTTATGGCAGGCAAGAGCGGCATGATGCACACACATGGAACCATGGCCCAAGCGATAAATTACGAAGCAATTGCCCCTACTTCCACTGCCGCTGCTACTGGCGCTAAAGCCGTCTCTTCTAACTTCTTGTCATCGGGACATAAGTTGACGTCGAAGAAGGGAAGTAAAGCACCCACACCTCATGCTTCGACGCCCGTTGCAGGCGCGTCGGCTAACGCGCCACCGGCTGCAGCGGTAAGGAGAACGAATGGACCACAGCCGTTGAGATTGGCGCCAGGGAAATTGTTCTTTGGTTATGAAATCAAGCCTGTGAAGAGGAAAGATGGAGAGGGAGTAGAGAAGGAGGATAAGTTGAAGTTTCATGGCGAAGGGCAGACGTTAAGAAAAAAGAAGGGTGACAAATGATTACTCTATGAACACCTCATATAGGAAAGTTATTTATGTTGGTAGGCGTTATCGAAGGCATTTCGATGGCGTAGGGCAAAGATTTGAAAGGCTCTGGCGTGTGGAACGTATCAGCTTAACAGGCGGGTCAAATTCGTCAGTCCCTCTGCCAGAACATCCGCACGTCGCGGATGACCAAGTCACTCATGAAGGGGCACTTAGCAGTCACATATATCTCTGTTGGGAGAGATCACTTGAGACTAAACAAAGCCAACGTCCCTTCATTTCTCTTTTTTTTTCTTTGACATGTTCAGTGTGATACCGAACCGGCCTCCTGCTGCATATTGAGAGTTCACCAGAGTATCGCACTACCAGCGCCAATCTCCGTACATGATGACCCTAATGTACTGATTCTGACCTCAAACTTGGGGATTGTAGAATGTGTGGCGCTCGCATAACTGGGCAAGACCAACTAAATTAAGCCCGTCCATCCTCTCAAATGCTCTCGTCTGCAGCGATACGACGACGTTTTGTTCCGCCGTTCTTGAACATATTCGGGGTTGTGTCACTGCCGTCTTCGTCATTCTTGTCCTCACCAACAGCGTCATCCAGCTCTTCTTGCTTGATAGCTTTCTTGCTCAGAGCTTTAGATTTCTTGTCCTTTTTCGTAGTGGCAGGCATTTTCTGCTCGTTGTCGCTTCCCATATCACCCTCACTCTCTCTGTCAGCTTCTCCAGTCTGTCTGCCACGCTTCTTTGGAGCGCTCGTGGCAGCGGTACGACCCTTGGCGTTCATATCAGGCAGTGCCTCGCCCGCATCCTCGTACAGCTTACGGTGTTCTATGCGCAGTTTTGAGAGGCGGATTCGGACACCGTTGAAGTTGGAGCCTAAATAGGTAGCATGAGTGAAGGGCACGTTGATCATGAAGAATGATGGTAAAAGAGCTGAAGGATAAGGCGAAAGGGTTCACGAACTGGGAAAAAACTTCAACAAGTTACGACATTCGGCTTCTGTGACGGAACGACCGAAGGTGAGGAGGAGCAGCTAGGGAATGTCAGCTGCTATTTTACATATTGGAAGGGAACAAAAGGGAGGAAGACAGGGTCAGCACCTTGCGATCTTGTTCTGCAGTCCAGCGGAAGTTCTGCATTCAGGTCAGTAAGAAAACGACGATAGGGGAGATGGATGTTGTTCACCTTGTCCTTTTCGGCTGCCTTCTCATTGTCTGCTGACTTAGCCTTAGGAGGCATCTCGTATGCTGAGAGGAATGCACAAGGAAGATGGGTAACTCTTGACAATGAGGGTAGCGGAGATGGTGAGCAGTGGTAGCGGTAATCAAGAGAGAGAGATAAGAGCTAATCGGAAGAATAGTGTTGGTGGTATGAAATGCTAGATAAGCGAAGGTAGGTGAAGCTTGTACGGTGAGCTGTTTTCTAGATACAGGTGTGCTTGAAAAGTGAAACCAACCTCCTCCCACCGCTAGGTGAAGGATTACTCCATTTACCAGAGTGACTTGCTACGAGCACAACAACTGCCAGAGACAGAACATTGGACATCATTGCTTTATAGCACCTGGAGGCAATACCTAACGATATCACTTTCGTCGGGCCACGAACTCTTCTCTAGAATTTGGGGAGTAGAGGATATAACAAAACGACTCGACTGTTTCGGGTACAACACTGCATTGCCACGAACGGAGAATATTGAAGATTTAGCTTTGGCGGCAGGAATAACTTGAGTTCCGAGTCCATGCCGTCATGTAGGTTGGAGTATGATCAAAAAACAATTGAACTCGACGCTGACGGCCAAATTTAGCACTTCTTGAGCGATGCTGTTCCACAAAACCGACAGAACCCCCTGGAGTTATTGAATGGGTACGTGTTCCCAACGCCTCATTTCCGAAGGATTCGAGAACGATGCACTACAACATCGAAACCTAAGACAAGTGTGGTAGCTATTTATCAAAAATGACCATCGGGAGGATGAACGTATATTAAAGCAGATGCCGGCGAACGAAGCCAGGCAGCACGTTGGATTGGCTATAAGGATAGATGATTATGACGCGGAACATCAATGTATGCGCGCACTTACTCGGACGCAAAGCTTCGAGTCACCGTCACAACCACCGTCTACATATGTTCATTTCGCGGTTTTCGACCTCGACGGTGAAGAGAGATGTCGTAGTTGGGGGCGGTGAGTTGAGCCCCGGCCGCTGAATCTTGGACCCCTGCCAGATCCCTGCAGTTAGGGCTGATGAAACGGCATCGCGGGCGTCCATTCAGTGTCCATTCACTCTTCACCAGCCTTCATAACCCATGTGCTGCTTACCTTTCCAACATTCTTGTTCATCACTCTCCGTCCTGCATTTGCTTTCAGGACCTCCTTACCCTTGCTCGACTCCATCTGCGACCTACTTCTACCTTCTTCCATCCAACGTACTTGGCACTGCTCGTCTGTTCGCTGAGTCGCTGGTCCCCTATTGATTGATCGATACTTCTAACTTCAACGAGCCACTGTCTGGATCTGAGTATATCCTTCGTCTCCGGTGGGCCTGATGAACCGTTTCCGCGTGGCTTTCCCCTGCGCCAACTGATCGGCTCTTGGGCTTCATATCAACTGACGAACGAGAATCCATAGGCCAGCTTTCATGAGCACTCTAATGCAGCCGAGTGAGAGAAAGACGTGCGGCGATGTGGCCTGTAAATGTACACCGCCCTGGGTAGTTCCTCCAGTAGCAAGTAGCCATCTACTGAAGCGGATACTTTGTTCCCAATCGCTGGCATCATTTTGTTAGGCAGCATCATAACTCCTATCCGAGGTATATAGAGGCCCTGAGCATGCTACGCCTTTTCTACAAATTCCAGATATGGGATAGTTGCCGTTGGGACCGCAGAGGGCTGGTTCTTAATGCGAGACCCGGTTCCTCGTACTGTCATGATGCAGCCCGCTAATCTTTGTCACGACACAAGCCTCGTTCACAGTGCTATCTGTTCTCTGACACATTTCGCGGACCCCGTTTACTCTTGACTTTGAAGATGCCTTGTCCGGGTACTGCGTAGCGGTGCTACATTGGTGATAAAGCGTACGAACTTCGCTCTCTGTCCTTATTCCTCCTTATCCCCCGATTGATCTTGCTTCCTTGCACAGTCGTCGTGCGGTTGCACTATCTGTTTTCCTTCGTTATGGACACTCATATCAACTTTAGAGTCTCCCGTCCCATAGTCGGTCGTCAGTCCTTCTAACACGGCTTCGAGATGTGTTATCGGATTATTGAGAAGTACGCAGTCTGCGGCTGCATCTACCACGTCCACGGCATTGATGCCTGCCCATTTTACGGCCGTCATCAAGTCGAAGATCGGATTGTTCAAGTCGGGTACGTACGGTGCGGGTACAAAGTCTATGTCCCCGTCTTTGTACTTTTCCTTTATATGCTCACTACCCACATCCCACTCGAGCGGTATGCGAAGATTAGAATACTGTCAGAGGAAGTATTAAACGGGTGCTGAGAGTACCAAAACCCCTTTTTGAAGTTCATGCTAATTGTGCTCCCACCTTAGTCATTCTTGTCCGGACCATTCGAACTGAACCTCTCGCACTATTTTACTTTCGCTTTCCGTTGGAATACTCCGTACCTACGGCTAATGCCACGATGCAACCACCTCTAGGTCCGTATGCAACATACAAACACGAAGTCCTTACTCCTTCACTGGGACAGTCCTCAACCAGCGGAGGCTATCTTCGTATGCCTCTCGCTCTCTCGCTAGGATTCTATTTACCACCATCTTACTCCAGGGCCATCTTCAAGGACTATCAAGATCACTGAAAATACTCAGCTTACGTGGTTGCGTTCGAGTAGCGTACTACAACAACACTATTGTTCAACCTCAAGACTCATTTGTATACGCATCACCTGGTTTTCATAAGTCGGCAGGTACCGTCAGCCACAATTTTCCTCCAGCCGACTCATCCGACTCCAGGGGAATTGGAGGTCACCTTACCATATAATGTTGTTGGAAAAGATAAAGACGGCATCGGGTCCCCTGTCATTCCGGCAGGGCGCTCTCCACCAAAGAAGATACGGCTTCGCCAATGATGTCATGCGAATATGGCTTTGCTGCGTCCGAGGTCAGTGCAAAGCCATTTAATATGTCTATCTCTTCATGATCTTCTTCCTAGTCTGGTTGACGACGACCTCCGGCCATCTCTACGTACCCGCGGGCTGAGATCTTTGTTTTCAGATGGATTACCACCAAGTAAATATTTACATCATTCTATTTTGGTTTCCTTGACTCAACTTCATCACCCTTCCAAACCTCTTGTTCATGGCGTCTCCTAGTTCTATTCCAGGTCCTTCGGGTATCAAAAACCATTATCTATACTCATTGTATACTTTGATACTTATATCCCATCTGCCACTACACAAAACCCCAGAAGCCCCCGTTCCAAGTGACACCGTTCGAATGCATGCCATTGCTATGCTTGGACTAATCAATATTATCTTAGATCCACGCCAATACTATCGTGTGAGAATAATGTTTGTTTCATACCTTTGATATACTTGTCCTATGCTCAAATGTCCACAACGTCAGATTTAGCCCAGATGGTATGAGTATAGATGTAGGTATTTGGATATTTGGTCAAGCTTCCTATCTACAGCTGTCTTCCAAATATCTTGGTGGCACGCATGCTTCGGTAGAGACTCGCTCTACATGGAATAGGCGGGGTCTGCATGCGCTACCCACAACATGCACGATAGCCATCTGTAATTGAACAACATGCAATCAATATTCATCCACCATGTTGTGAGTGCCGAAACAGAGAGAATGCAATGATGGTGAAGTGCTCAGTAGTCAGTGCCAAGCAAGAGCCCATGCGAGTCGCAGGTGAAGCTGGAGGTAGCGCATAGTACTAGGCCGTTTTTGGGTGCTAGGCCCGTGCGAGTTCGTTAACCTAAAATTTCGAGAGCTCCAATTTTCAACCACACTCGCCAGAAACTTACTTCCATCTTCCCTCGATTGCTGCAGCGAGCCTGCTCCAGTCTCAACATGGCTCTCCAAAAGATGGACCACGACATGGATTATACCATCAAGCCGGCAGTCTCAGCCCCAGCGCCTGACACCAGCGACTGGCCGCTCCTGCTGAAAAACTACAGCAACCGTAATGCAGCTTCCGTCCCAAATGCATTGAGATGCTAGACTAACTAAGTCTTCAGTGCTCGTTCGTACAGCCCACTACACGCCTATTCCGATGGGATGCGCTCCCCACAAACGTGATCTCAAATCCTACGTCAGCTCCGGGGTGATCAACCTGGACAAACCTTCAAACCCGTCTAGCCACGAGGTCGTTGCTTGGGTTAAGAGAATCCTAAGGCACGAGCATTCACTCACGAACGCTTGAGCTTAGCTAACCTTCTTTCTAGGGTTGAGAAGACTGGCCACAGTGGCACGCTTGACCCTAAAGTCACTGGATGCCTCATCGTTTGTATTGATCGAGCCACTCGACTCGTGAAATCGCAACAAGGAGCAGGCAAGGAATATGTTTGCGTAATCCGACTTCATGACAGCCTCCCAGGTGGCGAGGCCCAATTTGCTCGGGCTCTCGAGACTCTCACCGGTGCACTGTTCCAACGGCCGCCTCTCATTTCCGCGGTGAAGAGGCAACTACGCATCCGAACCATCCATGAGAGCAAACTCTATGAATTCGACAATGATCGGAAACTGGCCGTTTTCTGGGTTAGCTGTGAAGCGGGGACCTATATCAGAACTCTCTGCGTTCACCTCGGGCTTCTCCTGGGTGTGGGCGCCCATATGCAAGAACTAAGGAGGGTACGCAGTGGTGCCATGGACGAAGACAGCAACATGGTCACATTGCACGATGTTATGGATGCGCAGTACTTGCAGGACAACAATCGGGACGAGTCTTATCTACGATCCGTGATTTCACCTCTGGAAAGTCTATTGACGACCTACAAGCGAATTGTAGTCAAAGATAGCACTGTGAATGCCATCTGCTATGGCGCCAAACTCATGATTCCAGGGCTTCTACGCTATGGTATGTGTAAATCTCTTCATTGGTAAATTTGGATGCTTACTCACTTATGCAATAGAGGCTGGTATTGAGGTTCACGAGGAAGTTGTTCTCATGACAACTAAGGGTGAAGCTATTGCCCTTGGAATCGCTCAGATGTCAACTGTAGAAATGTCCTCATGCGATCACGGTGTCGTCGCCAAAGTGAAACGCTGCATCATGGAGAGAGATCTTTACCCCAAGCGATGGGGCTTGGGGCCTGTTGCTCTAGAGAAGAAGAAAATGAAGGCTGATGGTAAACTCGACGTATGAATCGCAATGCCATTGTCAATGATTGCACAACTAACTATATCAGAAATACGGAAGGCCGAATGAGGCCACCCCGGCTAAATGGAATGTCGATTATAAAGACTACAGTGCCCCCACTGCCACAGCTGATACTCATCTTGCGGAAACTACGACGAGATCCGAAGTGCTTGCTGCTCCTCCTATCCCGCCAGTTGACACCTCAATGGAAGAGGCGGCATCCCCTGATGTAGCTTCAAAGCCTGATAGTAAGAAGAGGAAGCGGCACGAAGGTGAAACCGAAGAAGAGAAGGCTGAGCGAAAGCGAAAGAAGCAAGAAAAGAAGGAGAAGAAGGAGGCAAAAAAGCGAAAGGCAGAGGAGAGTGATGGCGAGTGATAGGACTTAAGTTGGGGAATAAGTGTATACGTGTGCGCATGACATGTCATACTTGTTGCGCACATAGTGTATTGGATCACAAGCCGCATTCAATCAGTGTAAGTGCCAGCACAGTCTCATTCAATGTTGTTCTGTATAGTACTATGGACCGGTGGAGTCACATGGCGCTTGGGAGCGAGCATGGAGTTCGGGATGTCTTTCTCAAGTCGCGAGTGAACCAAAAGCAAACACTAAAGATGAGCGATATGCTTTCTACTTGCATGCAACTGGGCATACCTCAGGGCAGCGATAGAATTGGAGCAAAAATCGAATGCTGAAACCCTCAACCCATGCCTTTCACGAGACGTGAATGATATGTTCTAGTTGTTGTTTTTATCGAAGATTCTAGAAGCTTCGACAAGTGACGTTTCGCGGATATGGACCGAGCGCCGACAGCTGGAGACATCTTCAATCCCGCAAGCCGCCGATCTAAGCCCTTCTTTTCAACTCAACCTCTCACCAACCCAACCACGATAGACATCTTGCTTCATTGACAGAACTCCATTTTATATACCAATTCTCACAACAATGGTCCAGGAGACCAAGCTTTACGATCAGCTAGGTAAGGCGGTCAATCACCCCACTACCCCTCCAAGAGCCTGCTCGTGTTACCTACAATTGCCTCGGAAGCAATACTGACAATATCTGTAGGAGTCCAACCAACCGCTACTCAAGATGAGATCAAGAAAGCCTACCGTAAGGCAGCGCTAAAGCACCACCCTGACAAGAACAAAGACAACCCATCTGCAGCAGAGAAGTTCAAAGGTATGATTCGACTTTTTATACAGAGCACTTTTGCTTGAAAGCCATGGAACAAATTGCTGACGACTTCAATTTCACTATGCAGAAGTATCACAAGCCTACGAAATCCTCTCCGACCCTCAAAAGAGACAGACATATGACGATTACGGCCTCGAACACATTCTTCGTGGCGGAACAGGGGCGCCGCCCCCAGGGTCGGGCGCTGGAGGCCCTACAGCCAACCCCTTTGAAGCTAGCGGAGGGTACCCCTTCGGTGCTTCCGGAGGCATGCCTGGCGGTCGAGGAGGAACATTTCATTTCTCAAGTAGCGGAGGACATGGCTTCAATTTCTCAAACGCAGGCGACATATTCTCGGAATTCATGCGAAACGGTGGAATGGGTGAAGCTGATGATGACTTTGGTTCATTTGGTGGATTCGGCATGGGAGGCATGCCTGGAGGGATGCCCGGCTCATCGAGGAATTCGAGAGGGGCAAGGCCAGGAGGAGCGAGGTTTGATTCTGGGGGAAGAAGAGCAGCGGCACCAGAGGTAACAGTCGTAGACAAGCCATTGCCGGTATCGCTAGAAGAATTATACTCCGGCACTACGAAGAAGATGAAAATCAAGAGGAAGACATATGACCAAGCGACTGGAAAGCAGAGTATACAGGATCGAATCCTAGAAGTGCCGATCAAAAAGGGCCTGAAGGCCGGGAGTAAGATCAAGTTCTCGGATGTTGGTGACCAGGTAGAGGGGGGAACGCAGGATTTGCATTTCATTGTTCAAGAGGTGTGTTTTCTCCTTTTCGACTCCTATGCTCTCTGCATGCTAACTTTTGATGCAGAAACCGCACCCATTATTCACTCGAAACGGTGACGACATCCAGCATACGATTGACCTCGACTTGAAAGAGGCTTTGACCGGCTGGAAACGCACTGTGCAGACTATCGATGGGAAGCAGTTACCTGTGAGCAGTGGCGGACCAACGGGTCCGACGTGGGAAGAGCGCTATCCTGGGCTTGGGATGCCCAAGAGCAAGAAGCCGACTGAACGGGGCGACTTTGTTGTGGGCGTAAGGATCAAGTTTCCAACGTCGCTGACGCAGACTCAGAAGGACGCACTGAAAGACGTGCTATAACCAGATGATTTCTCCTTCCGCTCGAATTACATATGTGCGGGGGAAATAGTACGTTGGAGAACGATTAGCCAGCTCCTTTAACAAGCCTGGTTTGTTCGAAGCATTAAGCTCTACCCTCCCGGTTGCTTCATTGAATAGTTGCAGCGACATGGCGTTCTTTAGGGTGGGCGTTGACCGCATTTGCATGGGAGGAAATTGTCTCTCGGCTAATCGTTTGGAATGCGATGAAAGGAGCGATCATGAAAACGAAGGTATGATATCTATGTGTAGCATGAATTGAACGAGATAACTAGGAAGGGGACAATCGAACTCTGTCCTTGATGCAGTAGAGCCTCGGTATGCTTGTTTTTCCCGCTTCGCAAACTCCTGTCACATCTCTGTCTCCCAAAACTCCATCTGCGTCAGCCCATCCCCGTCTCGACCTGGCGCCCAGAAACAGCTGGCATCCGAAATTCGAATATGGGAAATATTAAGGATGGTAGAGCAGAAACTTCGCGTTTGATTGCCACTTCATAATGTTCCTGGCAAGCACCGTTACCGCCCGAAGTCCGCTGTAGGTTAGCGGGGCCTTCACGATGTTTGAGACCTGCCAACGAATCTCCGCTTTATCTATGTATATAGTCGTCGGATGGCATCTACCTTGAACGCAACTCTTTTTACGCACTCTCCTTTCCACTTTCGTTTTCTTTGCTGTCGTTCGTTTGGTGTACTGCGTACATATATTCACTATCCCGTGCTGAGCACCTTCGATTCTTGAACAAACTTGATATTTGCACTTCTTTTAGATTCCCGAATTTTATTGCACGGATTATCATGCGTTCCGCTACATTTCTTGTACTCGCAGCTGCCTTTGGCATCGCCTCTATTTCCGCAGCACCCGTATCTTCCCGAGTCATGGAAGATATCGAAGCAGCACTGCTCATCGCTCGCGCCAACCAAGTAGTGTCCGGAGAGGAGGTAACAGGGACCACATGTGTCGATACCACTGCGTTCGTTCTTCCTGGCTCTCATTCAACTCGCTAGGTTTACTTAATTAACTTACTGTTTAGGCAACTCAACACCCACGACACCAATGTCGCTATTCTGTCAATCTGCGGTGGCATCGCAGGAACAATCGAAAAATGCGGGGGCGCTCCTACCTCCACTACTGGCGAATCTGGCACCTCTGTTTTCACACTCAATGCAGTTGATGCGGGAGCAACAATCAACATCTCGAAAGGCCGCTGGGAACGATGCGTCAAGGCAGCCCAGCTTACATGTCCGACTGGGACATTCAAGAGCACGTGTATTGGAGGCGCAAGTACTGGCAATGTGGATTTCTCTTTGGCGGCAGCGTGATAAGGGAAACGGGCACTTGGCCTGGAAAGTGGCATGCTATGATTACGATGCATTATTTGCTTCTATCTAATTGGACCCTTTTGCTAATTACAATGCAATCTGTCCTCAACGACTCGTATTTCCTCAGGTCGCTGGATTGAGGTCAATTTTTCCGTGCTCAACCTGGAGTCACGGACAGGGTGATATGTATGTTGATATTTCACCATGAATCAAAGTGATACCTAAGAACCAAAATAAGCAGACATAATACCTAGACTTGCAAAATATAAAAATTGCTTAAACGAAGGGCACGAAGGATGATCTACTTACTCGTAGGGGCAAAAGCTATAAAGAGATAGTATTGTAGGAAGTAAATAAGATATGGTAGGATGTGTGCGAGGCAACTGGTAAATAGCTTTTGTGCGGCAGATCTTAGAAATCGAAAATAAAATAACCATCACGGAGCGCTGAAAGAATTTTAAGAATGGGTGATAGATGGAGGACCCAAAAGATGTCCAATCTGATACTAGATAATTGTTAAGGGGCCTTCAGACCACAGAACTGGCTTTGCCTCACGGCACCGACCTCGATCGTTACGCGCGGGCGAGGGCATTTGTCGCATCCTTGTCTTTGCAGAGAGTCACGTAACAAATTTATTAGCTCAGTAAGGTCTGATTTGCATTTTTGACCGTAGTAGGAGGGTCTTATTAGCATTTGTGAAGTTATTGATTATGCTAACAAGAAGAAGCCTCGCCCACATTCACCCTGAACGCCATAAGAGGACCCACGCAAAACAAAACCGCTTGAAACATCGAGCTCTATTCCAATTGCATCCCAAAGTCCAAACAATCTGACAACCCTACTCCTCCTCGGACCAGTCTGGGTCCCAATCCTCAAGATCATAGGTCCCGGTTACCCAGTTATACACGTGATTTATGTATCTGGGGTCCCTTCTCCGCTGTTCCTCCAACCGTTCTCTTTCCTCCTCGCGTCGCGTCGCTGCTTCTTCCTCCCTCTTCATTTCCTCCCAAACACTTTCGAACTCCTCATCGAACTCCTCATCAAACCCGTCGTACTCGATTTCAGGTGGTTTAGCGAGAGAGAGGGAATAATACCCGGAATCAGGGCTTTTCGTGCTATCCTTTTGCCTCACAACCGACGAAGTGACATCAAGTTCTGCTGACGTTTTCTTCTGCTTTGCGGAGTGCTTGTCGGCCAACAACGAGGTATGCTCAGTCCGAATTGGCCGGGTTTTTGGTGCGGGCGCTTTGGGGGCCTCCAGCCTGATGCGCGGTTGGCCTTGGTTTGCGGTGATTGCGGTGAGTGCTTTGCGCTTCCGGTCACGGCCTTGCTGGGGTTCGTCATGGTCGTAGTTGCCTCGGCGCTTGGATGGGTGAGTCGATGCCATGGCTATGTAGGTCGATGCAGTAGCTAGAGGAGAAGAGTAAAAGGTTGGATGGCGTGCTGGAATAGCAGGGCCACTCAATTTTTTAGGTCTGAATATTGGCTAGAAGTGGTTTGATATGATTTGATAAAAGGTCGTGGTTGTAAAGCTGGAGAGCGTTACTGGAGATGTGATGTAAGATTGAAAAAGTGAACAGAGGGGGGAAACCAACCTTTTCTGCCTTTGCAGAACTTTACTGCGGGCATCCAAATCAACTGGACTACTGGAATATTCTATGGCGGCCATGTTGAGATCGAGCTAGTTGATTAACAAATTGTTCCGTCAGTCACAATAGTACGATGTGTTTTACGTGTTTTAGTCTAGCGGAGATAGTAACTATGGTTCGCAGACGGCGGATGAGGTAGCATCACCCTTTCCACATACCCACTATATAGCTCAATGATTGCTAAGGTAGGACTTGCAATCGCAATGAAGCTAAAGGTCTGGGAGGGCGGGCCAGACAGTCCATCGAGGACGCTCTCTAGCCCAGGAGCCATATTCAAACCTAGATCTGAACTGACAAGCTCAACGTCAAGATTCTGTATGTGCTCTCAGAAGATTGACGATAGAGCCCACTCCCGACTTCGAACTTTAAGAGGATCGATGAGTTAGCGTAACCGTAATAGGAAGAGATGGAGTATAATCAAGGGACAGACATGGTCGACCAGCGCGTGCAGTTGCAGTTTGACCCTCGCGCCTCGTCGAGTGCTTGGTAAAACCCCTCCATTTGCCACCGAGTCCTGATAAAGATATCCTTCATTTGCTTGCTACCACTCTCAGGGTCTTGCCACCACTTTTCATGCATGCTCACCAATCCCTTCTTAATATCGTTTTCATTGCTGCCTTTGATATTCCACTCTGGAGGGATTTCTCTGCACGGCATAGGGCCATTCCAACCTAAGAATCCGATCAATACCAATCCAGCTGGAGACCATGCGTCCTTACGGTGAGCGTAATTCAGTAAGCTTTGCTCCATTTCCCCCGGGTCGAAGCGGCCTTCCATATCCAACAACGATTTATAGTAGTTGAACATGTCGAGACTTGGCTTTAACATGAAGAACCCAGCATTGAAGACTCCATAGTGTTTGAGACCATGATCCCAAGTCGGCGGGAAATCGTGATCGGCGCCGTCGACTTCGGCGACACTGGCCAGGAGATATTGTCGGGGTAGCTCTAGCTCATCATCCTTGCGATCGACTGTTTGAGCCTGACTGGCAATTTTGGCGGCCGGTAGTTCGAAAATGCCATCCAGCGATTTGAGTAGAATTATATCACCGTCCAGCATCAACATGCGTGAATATTCCGTCATCTCCCAGGTGCGTAGCTTGGACCTTGAAAGTAGGTTAGCTTCGCTTTCAAAAGCTAGTCGATAGGGTCCAATGGGTGGAGTTACATGATATCAGTCCAGCGAGCTTCATTAGGATGAATCCATCCGTCGTTCTTTCCATGAACAAAGTCGATAGGCTTTACAATAGGTCCATCCTTCTTTAAGCGGTCTATTCGACTCTCGGTGACACCAGGAGTGACAGCAACGATTACGTCAATCCCATGGGTCGTACGGGTTTCCGGGGCGTGAAGAAGCTGATATACCAGCATGCGAGTTGCAATGAAATACACATCTTCGTCAAGCTTCTCCTTCCGGTCGTCATCCAATGCAGAGCTGGAAAGCCATGTCACATACGCTAGTCTCTCTCTTTCAGGGATAATCTGATACCAAATGGATTTTGGGCTTCTGATGCGGCTGCCTGTGTGGTTTCTTCACTAGCTCTGCGGCATCTTTGGTATTGCTCGTTATCGTCCCGCGATGCCGCCATCTTAGGAGACCAAGGAAGACCATGAGCAAGGCAACTATGGAGAGAATGCATCGAGCGGGCTGTCTTCGGCCCATGATGGTATAAAAAGAAAGGATTGACTTGAGCGGAAGAAGGTTGAATCGAAGTGGGAACGAGGCGGAGTAAATGCATCCCAATTAGCTTGATAATTCACGGACTTTTAGCAACATCTACACATAAGCGGCCATGTTCCACGGTGCCTTTCAGACGCTAACAAAGAGTCTTATCATAAGGCTCGTCAGCTTTCCGATGGATATAGCGTTGGGTGAAAATCTACTCTGAGATATGGCTACTACGGAGCTGAATTCACTACCAGCCAGTCACTTCTTTTAGCAATTATAGGACTTCTAGGAGAAAACGGAGGTTTTCACAAGGAAAGGCATGTAGAATGTACAATGCTTTACAGACGATGAAACACGAAAACATGTGATCTGACCCGAATGGACGACGCGGTCATGATGAATGCAATTCCAACATTCCACACAGGTTATGGCATGCTAAACACGGTACTAAGGTTTAAGCGAAGAAAAGAGTGGAATGGACCAAACCTTCTCGATGGCGTGGATAGAGGTGGTTGACGTAGGCATTTGGCTTTCAACCACGGCACTCCGATGTGGTTCGTGAAGGCCAAGCAGTGGAGCGGAGACTTGATCCACCCAGCACCCCGCTCCGCTTCGATGCGAGAATCGGCAAGTCTTCCTCATGCGTGGAGCAAGGGGTACTCGATGCTAATTCCAGCCAAGGTGATAGAAAATTGGATGAGGGGACATTTTCATTTCTTAACTGATTCAAAAACGCGCGGCAATGATGCGAAATATGTCGAAGGTAGCTAGCTAGACGCCATAGCGCGACAAAGCGAGGCTGAGAGTGACAGACGGCCAGACCGTCGCAGGGACGCCGGCGCGTTCAGGAGGAATGATCAGCGGGCATCGTTAGGGATAGTGTTCTGTACAACAAGACAAACTGCCTTCAAAACAACCTTGGGAAGTGTGTGAACGGTTTGACTCCCCGATTTCTTCCCTTTCGCTTTTCTAATTATACTCTTGCCCCAAGTCTTGATACGAGGCCAAGCAAGCTGTCAGACGTGTTGCTTCGTCAGCACGCCGCTCAGGTCAAATGTAAGGTGGGGTTAGCGTCTCCCTTCTTTGACCGCTCCAGGCTTGCGACCCCTTGGACTCGACCAACAATAATAATCCTTCAGCTCCGTCAGCTGTGCCACCTGTAACACGACTGTCTTTCCCTCATAACCAAACCGTGGCCTTCACTCGTTTGTTACCCCCATTAATATGCGCCCATAGCTTTGGCAACTTTTTGTGTTTGTTGGCCCTCGACTTCTCCGCTCGCTACATATCCAGAAACACCAACAACAAATACACAGTCATGGGTATGCACATGAAAAACAAGCATTTGAATGCCTCCTACCCTTCTTTAAGCTGACCGCAATTCCTCCAGAAGCAGAGAAACGCCCCTCCATCGAGGGCCTTGTCGAAAATGTCTCCCCAAGATCGTCCGCAGAACTGCCCCAATACGAGAAGCCCACCGAGCCAGCCCCTACCTCTACAAAGGAATACATAACCACCGGCTTATGGATCACTCTCAATACCGTCTCTACTTTAGGCCTGATCTTTTTGACAAAGAGGACTTTCAACGACCCGCAACTGCACGACTGCCAGCTCCTCGTTGTAATGTCGCATTTTGCGGCTACTGGACTCGCGCTTTACGTATCCACCCGCGCACCTTTCCGCGCGTTCAAGGCCCTTAAACTCTCCCCGTGGGAATTGGCACCTGTCTGCACCTTCTTTGCCGCATATGTGATTCTTGGAAATCTCAGCCTGACGTATAATTCGATTGGATTCTACCAACTCGCCAAGGTCATGACGACGCCGTGTGTTGTGCTCCTCAACTTTGTTCTGTTTCGCAAGACCATCACCCGCTATATGCTTGCAGCAATCATTGCTACTTGCTTCGGCGTCTCCCTGACCATCCGCTCATCCGCTCAGACTGCGCTCTTCGGCGTTATTATCGCGACTATGGCGTTTGTCTCAACTGCTTTGTACCAAATCTGGATCGGGAAGAAGATCGAAGATTTCGATGTCTCTCCACCACAACTACTCCTAAATCAAGCGCCGCTCTCGGTGGTGCTTTTGATTCCGTTTGTTCCATTCTTCGACAAAATGCCCGATGTGACCATCATCCCAGCCGACGCGTTTTGGTCCTTATTTTTGTCTAGCGTCATGGCTAGTTTGTACAACCTTTCACAGTTTTTGATTATTGGGAGGACATCGGCGTTGACGGTAGGGTAACTTCCAATCCATGTCGATTTGAACATGCGCTGACTTGCTTCATTAGTTCAACATCTTTGGTCACATCAAGACCATTCTAATCCTATCCATTGGCTGGTACAGCGAAGGTACCATCCTCACCACTAGGGAAATCTGTGGTGTTCTTCTGGCATTGGGTGGTGGCTGGGTATACTCGCATTTGTCACTGAAACGGAACAACCAGAAATAGACGCACCATGAAATACGCCGCAGACTAATAGGAGTTGGTTAGGATTTGGTATACATGATTAAATGCATTGCATGGCATGTCTTCTATTGTTTATATTAGATTCCTTGAGATTTGGCGTCCGAAGTGAGCATTTTCACCTTATTTCTTTTTGGATCCCCCGGCATTGAAATACGTGGGTAGATATTCACGGCATGGCAGTAATCCCGATTCCATTTGGGAGTTCGCGAGATCAGCAAGGCCGTTGGTATTGAATACATGAGTACTCGACACTTGAAAATCATTTCTCTTCCTAGACCCGACGAGAAATGACGTCTGCAGCGCCAACGTCAGCGTCATCTGCATGTCCCCCATCCCCAATCCCGGGGACACATCACCTCAGGCGCCCAACATTCGCAGCCAAACCACGTGATGAGCACCTCCAAGCCTTGTTCCAAGGTTGGCTTAGACGTGCACGGCCCACCAACTGCGCTCTCAGCCTCGCGGCTTTGCCCAATCGATACCGGAACGGGAAAGTATGGGGATCTTCATGACGTCCCTGTCCATTGCGACTGCTGTGAATACGATCCGGAGTTGGGACGGACTTGCGAAACAAGGCGGGCAAGGCAGTCTTGATGCTTGGCGACGGTTTGAGGTTGGGGGATAAATAGTGTACAAGTCGAGGGTGCATCACTCGAAGAAATCCCTACAACTATATGCACAACCCATAACAGTCACTTCTTCTTGCCTACGCCTCTATAGTCGAACTTCCTAAATCGGGCTTTACATATATTCATCTGTCAAAGAACAACTCTCCCAAGCGGGCGTCCTTAAACAACTTGCTTCCAATCAGCCCATTTATATCTTAAACCCCCTCAAGGTACCTAAGAACCAGTCCTTCTCTGCCACAAGCAGTCTCGCTGATTCTTTTCTCAGCACCCTCTCAAACGCGAAACTCTCCCAGCTCTGAGTCACAATGGGCTGCACATCCTCGCGCCAAACAGAGAGCTACCCACCTCCGATGCGACAAACGCGCCGACGTCGAAGAAGGGCCCATGGCGGCTACACGTATGCAGGGGGAGGCTCAGGAGGGGCTCTCATTTCAGGAGGGATTTCGGGAGGGGATTCAGGAGGGGGATGTTCAGGGGGTGATGGAGGAGGCGGGGGAGGAGGATGCTAGAGGAATGAAGCGAATGGGGTTTATCTTTCGAGACTGTTGTTATTGGTGTTGTGTCGATTAAGATGGGTGAATTGTTTCTTAGGCTTAAGAGTCACGATTACTCTAGGGTTATGCCTATGAATTATGAAGGCTTGAGGCCGTTCATCTATCTAGGTGCTTGTGAGGATTATGTCAAGATATGAGAAGCCAAGGGATGTTTGCATTATAGATAGACTCAGGCCTCAGTGACTTTCGACAAAAGGTCCAGCCAGGCGAAAGGAGGAACAAAAAACAGTATCTGCACAGTTCTCTCATAATAGTTCGTCCTTGAGTGCATGAATCACACATTTCTCGAAGAACTACCACTAATCCTATTGTAAACCACTGGGTCGTTGTCCCTCTCCAAGATGGCACGGCCGCTATCAATCTATACATCTTCATCGCGAACCTGGCAATACTAATCCAGTGCCATCGCCTTCTCGGAGAACCGAAGCCAAGTTTTAAGCAGACTCCCCTGGCATTGCCGCCAACGGTAGAAAATGACTTCTTTGTCGGCAATTGCTCCACTCTGGAAAGGAATCTATCTTTACAATGTCTTCATTCATCAGACTTATTTATCCTCTTGCTCTCTCCCCATCACGTCCTCTCAAAAACATTGTCCGGCTCAGAATACGTCCCAAACAACATGTCTGCACAATGCAGAACACAGGCCATGCCAGTATGCTTTTAATACCTTGCTTCCCATTCGAGCGTATGCATTCAAAGTTCGCCTAGAATACTCAGCATTGCGTAAATTCACTAACACCAAGGTTACATTCACGTCCCTCTCGAGAGTCCGCTCACTTACCGAGTAAACCACGTGAGCAATAGCCAGACGTTGCTTCAAACAGCCCTTTTGACACGACAGAACTCGACACGGATTCGGAAAGCCACCACTCATCTTCCACCGACAACTACACCAACCACGCTCGAACGTTTCGAACCGAATATGGCTCCACGCGAGGTACTGCCAGGAGATCGCCTCATGGCAGTAGTTGAAGGCTTGCCTGTACAACCTGGACATAGTGTCGAAAATAATGTCAAGCAGAAGATAGCCCGAAGCTCAGGGGGCTTGCGTGAAAACCGAATGGTACTAGCTAGCAGTAAAGCGGTCGAGTACGCCCCTGACGAGCCAGAACTGCCGAAGCCAGTGAAGATAACCTGCAGCGTACCGTTTGATCTCAAGGCCCTGATCGAGGAAGCATCGATGGGTGATCGTAGCACATCCGATGTACCACCAGCTCGAGTTTACCGTAAGGCGACCTCAATGGCAATAGCCCACGATGCTTTAGAGGAGTATGACCCATTCCGACCACAGCTATCACGCGGATTCCAATATTTTAGCCAAGTAGGCCACAATCCCGCACAAGGCCAGGAATACGACGGTCTCTATCTTGAGAAGATCTTTGCGAGTCCCGATCAAGTTGTCTGCCGCCAGTGTACCTCTCAACGTCGCTGCGACCAACACAAGAAACCTAGAATTATTTCAGCGTCAGTCTGTGCTTGTGAGGCGCATGGAACTAAGCTTTGGCTCTCGGCTCATGCGAACGATCCTAATAACCAGAATGGTAGCTGGCAAGTCCAATTTGATACTCCCCACGATCTGATGGATGAATGTATAAAGACCTGCGATGTCTTGGGCTCCGTTCAATTAGTCCGGTCGACCCAAGAAGACGCACGCCCGCTTCGTTTGCCCTATGAAGTGAAACCAATGTCTCCTCGCAATCGGTGTTTTACACTCGCAGAGAAGTTTGCCGCGGCCTTTGAGCAGTATCATCTTCAGGGAGAGGCGGAGGAGGACTGCCGCGAAGCGGAAATGTACGAAAATCAAGGACGCTTTGGAAAGCGCTACCCCATGCCGGTCGTCCGGGAAGATCGGACCCTGATGCGCGTCAATGCCCGGCAAGCGTATGATGAAATTCGCCTCTTTTTGCAGATCATGTTCCGTTCCAAGAAGATACAAGCGATGAAGGATAAGCAACAAGCTGCGAGAAAAAAGCGAGACGAGCAGAACAAGAAGCGCAAACGGGATATGGCGGTCAACGATATTGCTAACGGTGTAAAGAAGATGAGAGAGGAGAGTAATACCACTAGGACCCTGAATGCCATTTCGGAAATCGTTTCGGCGTCACTCATTTCCTCGACGGCTTCTCTTACTGAAAGCTCTGATCGGGAGATAGGTCCAAACAGCTCCACGTCGCTAATAAGGAATACCCACGTTGGTTCAGAAATGGCTACAGCTTCACCTCTCCCCCCACAGGATGAGAGAACCCAGACCGTCTCCAACGTTTTCGTCGAAGTCGGAGTCCCGGAACTGGATTCCATCGGAGAACTCAGCAAGAAGCGAAAGCGTTCATCATGTGAGAACGACGAGGAAGAAGGGGCGCCGGCGAAGAAGATAAAGTCAGCAGACGAGGTTGCTGCATTGGCTGCACTTGTCTAGGGCGAGTTCGAGTAGAATTGACGAAAAGTGGTGAGATGAAGTGTCGCCATGCATAAGCTACTAGTTTCTGTGATCTATACCTGTAGGTCTCTAGATATTTCCAATTAATTAGATTGTAGATTACCAACTGATTTGGTTTGCATACCTGCGCTTTTGTGACCTGCGGTATTTTTTTCGATTTTTTGTCTTGAACCGGGCTGGGAAGGTGATGGCAAGACGTTAAAGCAAGTACGAGTATGATCATCCCTTCCAGTGAACATATGACTGCAATGCATCCAAAAGAGAGCAACAACATCGAATAGCGACACATTACCGACTCCATTAAATAATTCTAATACATCGACATGTTAACGTAACACATCGGTTTGTTTCTCTTCTCGGACTCCGTCCAGGAATATGCAAGAGTAGTTCCAGTCATCATGAACAATGACAACAAAAGGACCAAACACCCAAAAATAGTCACGCCGTCCGTCTCTAATAGATGCAGCGGTGAGAAGACCGAAACGCTTACAAGGAATAGGAAGAATAGATCCGCTTTGTGAGGATTGGGGGAAAGAGAATTGTAAAAAAACTAATCGGAGACGCTCGGCCTCCTGACCTGGAAATGAGCGAGGCCTGAAGCTGGCGCTGCCCTGACTTTAGAAGGAAGCACGTTTGACAATGTATTAACCTGATCTATCTGCGGTGCTAGAATCTAGGATACTCAAGGGTGTTTCGAGAATTGAAATCTATGATTTGAAGCTGTCCCGCATGCTCTGAGCGCTCGCACTGATTGGTGCATTCGTCGTAGGAAGGGCGTCCTTGGGTTTGCTGTTTTGCCTCATCTTTGCCACAGCGTAGACCATTCCAGCTACAAATCCGACAAAGATAGCAGAAATGCTTCCGAACGTAGCCGGAGCATTGAAGAACACCAGTCCACTAATAGCAATGGGAAGTTTGTTCAATGCTCCGACCATAGAGTATGTCGTCGAAGATGTTGCACGGACGCACCAGGCAGAGGTGTACGAAATAAAAACTGAGGAGAGACCAGAGAAGACCATGGCGAAAATGAGGGAGTTCCTCTTCTCAATTGGGAAGTTTTTTGCAACGTTTTCGGACGACCAGTCTTCCACGAGAAGGGACGCAATGAGGAGAATTGGAATGGTAAGAAGATTGTTGTAATACATTGCTAGCAGAGAGTAGAGTCAGTGGTCAGTTAATTGGAAACTTTTGGTAGTTCGAACTCACTGTCAAAGTCCTTAAAGTTCGTCAATTTAATACGCTTCCTCATGCTTAAAACATAGGTGGCGGTGCAGAAGCAGTTGAATAACATCCAGAGATATCCTGCATTCAGGGTCGAGATGGCATCAGTGACCTCGCTGCTACTCTCTCCAAAGCTAGCCAAAGCGTGCTGAATATCGGCCCATGCGGCGATGAGGGAGCTGAAGACCATCAAACCAAAGGAGAATAAAGTCATGCCTGTGACTGATCCGCCGAACCACAGCACCTCGCCGTATGCAATCAGAGGAATCGTCAGATTTTTGAATATGGTATACACAGGAATCGAGAGGAATTTCAAAGATTTCGCGCCGGTGTAGATCATGCCAATTAGTAGCAAAGAAATAGGGAACCCTGAAGCATATATCAGTATTTGCTTATTCAAAAAGCCCAGTCAACATACACTTCTTGGCCTCATCGCTGCTGAAATCTCGATATGTAATTAGACCTGCACTCTTGCAGCTCTGAATTGCGATAATGCAGACTACGGACTGGATTTCGTTAGCATACCTGTACACCACATGGAATCCTTGGCCTACCTGAACACACAAGAGAAAGAAATTCAGGTTGAAGTCCACACCCGAAAGGACAAATTTATTCGTTACCGTCATCAGGATAGACGACAAGCAGTAGGACACAACAGGAAACATGGGATTATCGGCAACGACATAGTGGGGTTGCAATGCTCGTGGCGCATTTACTCTTGGGGAATTGACGCGGTCAGGCAGCTCGACGTTGTAGTCATCTCTTTTCTTGTCGTCTGCCATTTTGTCGTGATAGTAGGTGAGGTGAACGCGTAAGGGGCTTTCCCGCTCCGGAATAAAAGGTATGGACGGCTTGTGATCGAGAGCAAACGACAGGCGGCGAATGAGGATTAAAAGGCTCGAACGAAATATACGTTCTTCAGAGGAAGAAGAGTGTCAAGAGCGGTGCGCAAGGTGTTGAAAGTCTCCTGGCCTCGGCGGTCAGTCCAAATTTCCGTTGGCGACGCTTCTGCCAAGCCACCCCTGCCACCCCTTGTAGGCGGCGAGAGGCAATCTATCTTAAGAACTTCGCACCCACCTTGCCATTCGTTGCCACCTATCACATCTTCGTCGCTTACACTTCCTTCTTCGTCGATAGCTACTCCGGCAGATTCATACTCGACACTCCTCTCATGTCTTCAAATTGTACGGGTCGTGGCTGAATGTTTCAATGCTTGCATTTGAAGTGGAGTCACGTGACTTAGCTCCCTTAGGCCAATCACATCCTGGCCACCACGGGTGCAATGGCTGTTGCTGCTCCGAATAACTCACACGAACAACAGCTGAATATAATCTTTTATTGCTGTGACCATCGTCATCACTATGGCTGAGCTCGACCCCAAAGTTGCCGCTGTTGTTGACCGAGCTCCTAAAAACGAAGACGCTGACGAAGATGCCCTGATCGCCGCTCTTGAAGAGGACTCAGAATTAGATGCTTTCCGTGAACAGCGCCTTCAACAGCTGCACGCAGAGTTCAACAAGGCGAAGCAGATGAGAGCTAGCGATCATGGCGTCTATTCTGAAATCAAGGATGAGAAGGCACTGATGGATATCACAACAAGCACCAAATTATGCGTGGTGCATTTCTTCAAACCAGACTTCAACCGCTGTAGGATTATGGACACGCATCTGGAGGTTAGTGACACGTGAGACAGCGAACATACCATCACCACGAGAGAAAGTACTGAGTTGCGAAATTTGCACCCAGCCATCTCGCCTTGTGGCCTTGTATTTAGTTCACATCCGCCTTATTTGCTATCTTACCGTACATACCTGACTTTCTTACCAGTCTCTCGCGCCTACGCACTACGAAACGCGATTCCTCAAAATCAATGTTGACAACTCTCTCTTTTTGGTAACCAAACTCAAGATCCAGGTCTTGCCATGCGTCATCGCTTTCATAGATGGCATTGGCGTAGATCGGATCATTGGGTTCGAAGGACTGGGTCGAAGTCCTGATACATTCACGACTCGAGAACTGGAAGCCCGGTTACTGAGAGCCAATGTTTTGGTCAGAGCCAAGACAACAATCCAAGCTGGAGCTGGATCAGGCCAAGGCACAAGACGAGCCGCGAAACGAGAGCAAGAGGAGGACGACGACGATTGGGACTGACGGCGTCGAGGGGAAGACGTTAGTCTGAATCTTGCAATACGATGCCTCCACGAACAAGCCCTGTACGCGCTGCTCTCATTATTGTTCAAAGTTGTTAAGTTTGCGTGGATGAGTAATTCCCCGTGCGATCTCAGCTTGCATCTCTTGAGAAGATAAGGTACCTTGCCAGAGCGGCATACATTAGATCTGCTGTCCATCGATTGACCTGAATGCCAATGGTCGGAGGCATATGTTCACTGTACGATAAATTACAAGAATGCGGCAGTGGATTGTGTTAAAAGAATAGAGATACCTACATGTCTTTATTGTCTTCATGTACACGCAATGACGCGTGAATTAGAATGCTGGGTTAAGTACCAATTCCCAGAAAGTGAATGGAGGGACTCTTACGATCATGTCTAGCTCTGAAACTTGAGATGGAAGTAGGTAGCAATTCCGAGTTGGTGGGTTACCCTGGCCTAGTCACCCGTAAATAACCTTAAACAGCGCTTTCCTCCGTGAGGAATAGTGCCTTTCGTCATCGCTGACCACCTGCACTTCCTATGGACTTTTCACTTCTTACAAAGCCCGTCAGCATATTCTTTCTCCATGCGCCCTACCTTGCCGACAGTATAAACCCTAACCTCGCCCGCAGAACACTCCTCTTGATCTGTACACCCTGTCTTTGAACGTTACGTGAACACATTATTCTCAACATGAAGGCCTACTGGTTTGACAATCTTCCTGTAAGATTTGCTCTTTTTGCCTCCCAGCAAAGTTTCACTAACCCTTGCACCAGGGCGACCAGCGAGAGCCACACGACTCTGGGCGCGAAGTGTCCCCCGAATATCTCTCCAAGCTCGGCATCATGCACTTTAACTATCCCAGCGTGGACGATGTGAATGCTGTAGCTTCGCAGCGCAACTACAAGAACAGAGATGTGATCACGATCTCCCCTCAGGCTATGGGTGACGTTTACGAAGAGAAAGTTAAGATGTTCTTTCATGAGCATATACATGAGGACGAGGAGATCAGGTATATCTTGGACGGTGGAGGTTTTTTTGACGTGAGGAGTGAGGGCGACGACTGGGTGCGCATTAAGCTGGACAAGCATGATTTAATGATCATGCCCGCTGGGATCTATCATCGCTTTACTACGGATACGAACAACGTTAGTATTTTAAGCTTCTTGCCTGAACTGAATTAACATGCGACTACAGTATACGAAAGCTATGCGACTGTTCAAGGATGACCCGAAGTGGACGCCATTGAACCGAGGGGAGGAGACCGACAAAAACCAATTCCGACAAGACTATCTCAAGGTGAGGGACGGAGCTTCCGTGGTCGCTCATTAGTGCAACTCCACTCTATGCCCACTAAAAAAACGAAACGTTTGGAAGCTACAACAGTTCTATTCACAACGTACTTGGGTCACTTTAATTCAAGTATCTGTGCAGACAATCGTGAGTTACCCAAAGTTCTCAGTTCTGTACGGTGCATTGGTGCCTTCAACAAACCCATGAAATGGTTATTTCATTCTCCCCCCTTTTCAACGTTAAAGAAGCATTCGGTCGAATCGAGCTTCTTCTATGACAATCAGACAGTTTTCTCTCACACATGACTAGGCTCCAAAGGATTGCCTGGCGTAATAATGGTGTCTCAGAGATCACGTTTGCGCTATCCCGTGCCTGAGTGCAATCATCTTCATTAGGTCATTCATCACATTTTTTGGATTGTAGCGACGCCAAAGAATACGCTTTTCGAACTTATAATGAGACCAATGTCTTTGCTTGAACCCTAAAAGCATCTCCAAGAATTGGGCAACAATTCGTTCAGAGACCAAGAAATTCTTCCTTCAGTAACATCAAACACTTTTGAATCAAGCACGTTCGAATTTTTGTCAAGGTAGAAGCGCTGGCAAAATGAATTTCACGCGTTCGATGCATCGCTTACCTATGACCTTTGGCGTCGGCCGTCCGCTCAGAAGTTCCTTACACTCCTCATTCGAACCGCTAATGGACGAATACGATCCGGTCCCCTATGATTTCGATAGTGAAGACGAGACCTTCCATGGTAGTTACAACACGCGGTATAGAATGCAATTGGATGTGCCACGCATTTCCGTGCCCTCTCTTAGAGGCTACCAACCCCAGTTCCAAGAGGATGAAGTCTTCATTTTCCCAACTCATTTGACCAAGATGCGAGTTGAGATTAGAGAGAATGGCCAGCCTGTCAACACAATCCAGGCGGTCATGGGATGCAGTACCAAAATTTCCACTATCATGCATCAACTTGGATCCGAGTACGGTAGTAGTCGCTCTAGGCCAAAAATATATGCCATTGCCGGGAAAATGTATGTGCCGGTGAAATCCAATACACGGGCGATGGATTTGGATCGTGACATTAGCGGACATGTAAGACTAGTGGTAGACTATGGTGGGTATGGAGGTAACCGGCTACGTGGGATGGGTCCATGGAATAGCTGAGCTCGTATGCATAGAGCTGGAAGAGGGGTTTTCCGGGTAGGATCATAAATTTCAGAGCGTTGCAGAGCAGTGCATGTATTGAATGACCGTCTCTTTGGATATGTACACAATGGGTTGTGTAATTTATTAGATTTTAGCTTGACTTTCTTTCTTACACAACCAATAACAGAAGGCTATGCAGATAACAGTTTCAACATCTGCTGAGGGGATATCTATCACCATGATTATAATACTAAGCTCAACTTTTGTATGCGCTCGGTAAAAAAAGTTACAACTAATGCGCAGCCCAGCGTCCAAATTGTGCGCGGCCGATTTAATAATGATATTCAGAGCCTTGGTAGGAGTTCCTCAGGATTCACAAGTAATAGTTTTGGTGATGCTAGGTTGTGCGACGACTTCGTCTAATATTAAATTAAAAGCTGAATTGACTCTATGAACAGGGGTAAAGTGTGGGAAGTGAATGTAAAATGGATGACGTGGGAAGGCGGTGAACTTTCTGCCGCCGCAAGACGCGGAAAATAGGTCGCGGGTCACTATAACGATCGCAACCAGTGCCGACTGGAGCGAACTCTGTTTGCTATTCTCGCCCGTCCTACTTCTCGAGTCAATGCCTGATGAATTCTGATTTCTTCTGTCAATTTGCGGCATAGTCAGCCTTATCCTATCCGGACCAATCCACTCACGGTCAGCGCCCAGATTGTGCCACCATCAACTTACCTGGTGCTCTGCTGCAGCCTCCCGGAACATCTCTGGTTACGACAATCTGGACTCATTATCTTCTTGTCTATCGTTCTTTGTAGAGAAGGAAACTTCGTGGAAACTGCTCTGAAATCCAAAGTCCCAGACTCTCCAGCTTTGTCGCACGCCGAACCCGCCATATATACCCTGTTGATATATGTCTGGGGCCCAGCCTACGCATCCCCATCCTTGCGGTGCCCTAGCATTCACCTACATTTATTGTGGATTCCAAAGTCTTCTCTACGCAAATTCATCTTCTCTAGACCCTCCACGGAGTGTTCGGGGTTTGTCGGAAATATCTACACAGTGAACAGGGACTAGGGCGCAACTCCGCCCTTCCAATACTCAAGGCGACGTCAACATTCAGAAGGCAACACAAGATTCAAATGTCGAACCGGAAAAGGCGCGCACCTGGCGCTTCACCCCAAGTTCGGCAACAGTCAAGCGTACAGCCTAACATCTACCCACCGACGCAAGATGCAGGTATCATATCTGGCGACCAATATCTCCAAAACTGGGACGATCAGTCTATCATAAACAACTTAACTTCATCCTACGCCGACCCGTCCTTGTACGATAGTAACGTCTATGCAGGCAACATGAGCAGCTCTATGCCGCAGGCTACAGGAAGTGCGGTGGACCAAGATTCAGCTTCATATTCAGGACAACTCGTGAGGAGGAATATGAATCAGCAACGCGCAGCGAGGACGCAGTCGCAGTGGGAGCCTTTTACCGGGGATGCGGGTGGAGGTCAACAGAGCTGGGAAAACGAAGATGATGACAACGAGCTCGAACAGAAGGCACTGCTCGCGAGGAAGGATGCGCAGGCAAAGCGCAAGCAAATCCCACCTTTTGTCCAGAAACTGAGCAGGTAACATAGTTGAAAAACCATTTCGTCCCATGATTCTAACACCTATTCTAGCTTCCTCGATGAGAAGAACAATACAAATCTTATCCGATGGTCTGACGACGGCAACTCATTCATCGTCCTAGATGAAGACGAATTCGCAAGGACCCTTATCCCTGAACTTTTCAAGCACAACAACTACGCGTCGTTCGTACGGCAGTTGAACATGTATGGGTTTCACAAGAAGGTTGGTCTTTCGGATAACTCCATGAAGGCGAGTGAAACCAAAGCCAAAGCTCCCAGCGAATACTTCAACAAGTACTTCAAGCGTGGCCGTCCTGAGTTGCTGTGGCTTATTCAAAAGCCCAAAAACCCTCCGTCAAATCCAAAACGAAAGAGAGAAGACGATAACACGAAACAAGGTGATAGTGATGATGAGGGAAGAAGGTATACAAACGAGCCTGTAGCACCTACCGCCTACCCTAGCACGGAGGACGGAATGGCAGTAAGGAACCAAGAGATGGCGATGATACCCCGGACAGAGTACAACAGCTTAAGAAGCGAGGTTCGAGCACTTCAACAACAGCAAAAGATGATATCTGGAGTCTTGAACAGGATCCGCCAACAGAATGACCAACTATACCAACAAGCGACCGCATTCCAGACATTACACGATCGACACGAGAACTCCATAAATGCCATCCTGACTTTTCTTGCAACCTTTTACAACCGTAGCCTGGAGGGCAACAACGGACCCAACATTGCCGACATGTTTTCCCCTATCCTCGGTCAGAATAACCAGAACCATGGCAACGTTGTTGATGTTGACGAATATCCCGAGAAAAACTTGAATCCATCCCCACAATTCCACCGTACTGGAAGACGACCCCTGGCACTCTTGCCAGCCCCCAGTCCAAAAGACCAGACCACTCCCATAGAACGAATAACAACTGTACCTTCCTCGGCACGAACAACTGCTAGTCCATCTGCAAGGCCGCAAACAAGACAATCCATCTTCAAGCCTCCTACACAATTGGCAAGGAACAATGCTACACCAACTCAAGAAACGTTCAACCAGGATCAAATCGGAAATGGAACCCCACCAGTTCCGATGAAAGTTGATGCTGACTCACCGAACAACCTTGGCCAAATCCCAGAGAACGATGAAATCATGTCTGCGATCCAGAATGTCAATGCAAGCAGAAGTCAACATGCGACTCAAGGGCCGCAATTTGATTTCCCATCTGCGCTGACGCACTTCCAGACGGCTGACGGCAACATACCTCTTACACAACAGCAAAGGAACGACATGTTATCTCTTATGGCCAACGACGCGACAGCAGCATCTCCGAGAGGGAATGTTTCAGATAGTAATAATGCTATGGTCAGCCCGCAACCACCCTCAATTCCATCCCTCGATCAATTCACTGCAACACAAGCTCAGCTCGACTTACTTCAAAAGATGTCGGAAGACCAGAACTCAAGAGTCCAGAATCTCCAGGATCGATTACAGCCGCTCAGTCCATCTGGTAGCATTCCTGGTCTTGCGAATGGCAATTCATACTTCAATGGCAACCTTGGAGAGCCTGGCACTTATGATCTTGACCTCGACTCGTTCGTAAATTCAGATGACTACTTTCCAACCACTCAAGCTGGTACAAATGGAAATGCGGATCTGGGCCTCCCTGATTTGGACTTCGAACTGCCTAACACGACGGACGTGTCAAATGGTGCTTTGTTCGAGAATGACGGTACCGCAAGGAACGATTACGTGAACGGAGGGGACCGATACAGCAGCGTTGGAGGCAATATCGGCGGCCGAGTCGAAAGTGTCAGTAGTTCGGCGCCGAGCCCAGCAAATACGGTTGAGGAGAACGGAGCAGAGGACAACACGACGAGGAGTCCGAAGAGAAGGAGGAAAGCGACGTAAGAAGTCGTCCGGCTTAGGCGTGTTTGGTGTTGATGAGTTCATATCATATTTCTGGGTGGTGGATTGCCACTGACGACGGAAATGACTGGATGATAAAAGGCTGGGTGGTGTTTTGGTTGCAGTAGCTTCGCTTTGCATCGATTGTATCTAGTAGATACCCGTTTTTAATCCAACGGTAGTCACGTTCTTGCTAAAACATGCCATTTTGCATGCGAGTGGTGCATGATGAATGGTTCAACTCATTCATAATTCATTGATCAATATCAACAATACAATGCATGCCGAAGCTATGCAGCGGCAAGTTTGGCCTGTGGAAGCACGGCGTTATCTATTCACTTTTGCCTCTCTCATTGGATAGCTACGTCACTGCCTGATGCGGCGAAGCGTGGGGCACTTCCAATGCGCGACCTCGGGAAGCTATTCTGTGACTTTTCTTCTGCGCTTCATCTCAAACTTCATCCCGCATTTCGTCCCTCTCCGGCCATTCGCAGCCGGTCTATATCTCATCGTTTCCAACAAAAATGCCTTGAGGAACAAGAAAACATTGTCGCGTGCCAAAGAGATCATGGACGCCGACAACTATCCTGAAGCTGGCGCAAGCCGGCACAACAGCTACATAAGCAACGGTCATACTGACCGTCGTCGCAGCATACAGCTATATCGGCGGGGCTCAAATATGAGCGAGTGAGTGCTTGAACATGTGCGACCTACTAGACACGAACCGACCTAATCCAATTGCTAGTGCGAGCTTCATGACCGAAATGGCGCAGGACGAGGTGGGCATCGAACTCAACCCTATACTGCCTACCTGGCCCGTTCCCTCCATCCCACCTGGACAGCAGCTGACGACCAAAATCCAGGTTTTCGCCGGGCCTATGTCCGAAAGCGTACCCACGAGTATATCCTCCTTTGCGCATCGAAGATCGAGAGCAGACTCAACGGCCAGTTTTACATACTATGAAGACGATAGAGATTCCGAAGAGGGGATCGAAGAAGAAGCTATTGCAGAAGAATATGGTGATATCGAAGACTTTGATGAATATGCGGAAGAGATTGACGACTTGGAAGCTGCGCGATCCATGCCTAGCATCAGAAGGAAGTCATCAAGCTACTCAAGGAGATCTTCGGAACGTCCTTTGTTGCGACGTCGTTCCATCTCCAGCTCGGGTTCTATTGCTGACTGGAAAGGAGGGCGGGTTAGCCAGAAAATCTACATATTGATGGAAGATTTGACAATTGTGGTTGCCGGTTTCAAGACATCATTATTTGGGTTCGCAGTGTATGTCGCTCTCTGCGTCCTTACGGCCGGTCTGTTATGGCTCCTATTTCGGTGGCTTCCTCGCTGGAGAGTATGGTTGGTCGGACGTCCAACGCCATTGAAGGACTGCGAGTGGGTAGTCATTGAAAACCAATGGGGGGAATTCGCGGTACAGGCTGTCTCCAGAGAATTCTACAACCGCTCACTCTCAACAATTTTTGGTGACTCCGAAAAAGTTGCACATACAGATTTCGACGAGGACGATGACCCCATAGTCCAACAACTTCGATCATTGGACTATCGCTATATACGATTTTGCTATCATCCTCTCAAAGACAAATTTGTTCTAGCTAATACTTGGAAAGATCCTAGCTGGACAGATGTCAAAGGTCTTCGTGATGGGCTTGATAGTGAAGAGCGGGACTATCGTGAGCAGGTATTCGGGAGGAATGTGATTGACATCGATGAAAAGTCAATCGGCCAACTCCTTGTGGATGAAGCGTTTCATCCGTTTTACGTCTTCCAAATTGCCAGCTTAATCCTCTGGTCGTTGGACGAGTACTATTATTATGCCGCCTGCATTTTTGCCATTTCTGTCGTTAGCATTACTACGACCTTGATCGAAACCAAGACTACCATGAAGCGCCTCCGAGAAGTTTCTAGATTCGAATGTGATGTGCGAGTGCTGGGAAATGGATTCTGGCGATACGTGGCATCCGGCGAGCTCGTTCCCGGAGATGTTTTCGAAGTCACCGACCCTTCTCTCACACAGCTTCCATGCGATTGTCTCCTGCTGTCGGGAGACTGTATCGTTAATGAGAGTATGCTCACAGGAGAATCCGTTCCTGTATCGAAAATTCCGGTAAACAATGATGCTTTGGAATTGCTGAACTTGAGCGCATCTTCAATCCATCCAGAGGTTGCCAGACACGTTTTGTTTTCTGGCACTAAGATTATTCGTGCGAGAAAGCCCCAGGAGGATAATGACGATGAGGCCGCCGCGCTCGCCATGGTCGTGAGGACGGGGTTCAACACGACGAAGGGCGCGTTAGTTCGCTCGATGCTCTTCCCAAAACCCTCCGGCTTCAAATTCTATCGGGACTCTTTTCGTTACATTGCAGTCATGGCCTGTATTGCCGCAGTTGGCTTTGTGGCTTCCTTCATCAATTTTGTCCGCCTCGGCCTCGCTTGGCATCTGATTGTTGTTCGGGCGTTAGACCTGATCACTATTGTTGTTCCTCCAGCTCTTCCAGCTACTCTTACTATTGGAACAAACTTCGCGCTGTCTCGCCTCAAGCAAAAGCAGATCTTCTGCATAAGTCCCCAACGAGTCAATGTAGGAGGAAAACTTGATGTCATATGCTTCGACAAGACTGGAACATTAACTGAGGATGGGTTGGATGTCCTTGGTGTCCGAGTTGCGCAGCGTCCTTTCAATCGATTCAGTGATATACTTACTGATTCTACTGATGTTGTCCCGGCGGCCTCATATGAACGCGACCCTACAGTGGATTACGCCGTCCACAAGACTATTCTCTATACTATGGCGACCTGTCATTCTCTGCGCTTAATCGACAATGAACTTGTGGGAGACCCTCTAGATGTAAAGATGTTCCAGTTTACTGGATGGAACTTTGAAGAGGGAGAAAATAGAGCTGCTGGTGGCGATGAGGATGACGACCGTAAACTCTCGCCATCAGTAGCGAGACCTCCTCCAGGCATGGAGTACGATATTGACGACGAAGCAGGTGATTCCCATAGGAAACCTATCGAGCTTGGTGTACTCAAGTCTTTCGAGTTTATCTCCCAGCTTCGAAGAGCTAGTGTCATTGTACGGCAGTTTGGATCTCCCAGCGGTAGTGTATTTGTCAAGGGTGCGCCGGAGTGCATGAAGGATATATGCCGACCTGAGAGCTTTCCGTCAGACTACGAAGATCTGCTGGCCTACTATACCCACAGAGGCTTCCGTGTGATCGCCTGCGCTTCAAAATCAATATCAAAGCTTAACTGGCTCAAAGTCCAAAAAATGAAGCGAGAAGAAGCTGAATCCAACCTCGATTTCATGGGCTTCATAATCTTCGAGAACAAGCTCAAAGAAAGCACCACACCTGTCATCGATGAGCTTGGCAGAGCCGGGATCCGTAAAGTGATGTGTACGGGCGACAACATTCTCACTGCCATCAGCGTAGCGCGCGAATGCAACCTCATTGACAAAACGGCTCATTGCTTCGTCCCTCATTTCATTGAGGGAGACTCCCGTACCGCGCTCTCAAGACTTGGTTGGGAAAGCGTGGATAACCCCATCTATCAACTCGACGAAAATACGCTCAAGCCACTTCCCCCGCCGGTCGAACATGACGCCTCCCTCCCTTACGACATCTCTAATATCAAAAACTACTCCGTAGCAGTTAGTGGCGACGTCTTCCGCTGGATAATTGACTTTGCCTCTGAGAAAGTCCTGCGCGAAATGCTCGTCTGCGGTCAAGTATTCGCTCGGATGTCTCCTGACGAAAAACACGAACTGGTCGAAAAGCTGCAGAGTATAGACTATTGTTGCGGCTTCTGCGGCGATGGCGCCAATGATTGTGGGGCCCTCAAGGCAGCCGACGTTGGCATTTCGCTTTCGGAGGCTGAGGCATCTGTTGCTGCTCCATTTACTTCTCGTGTCTTTGATATTTCGTGTGTTCCTCAGGTCATCAAAGAGGGTAGAGCTGCGCTCGTAACAAGTTTCAGCTGCTTTAAGTACATGAGTCTTTACTCTGCGATCCAGTTTACATCAGTCAGCTTTCTCTACGCATCCGCATCGAATCTAGGGGATTTCCAGTTTCTATTCATCGACCTCTTGCTCATTCTTCCTATTGCCATCTTTAGTAAGTCCCTTATAACACCTTTCCCATTATTGTCTTTTAACAGCCCGTTCCAGTGGGCTGGTCCGGCGCCTATCCAATCCTCTCCCGCAAACGCCCTACCGCCTCGCTCGTGTCCCGCAAAGTCCTCACGCCCCTACTGGGCCAAATCTTCATTTGCATCATCATCCAAGCCATCGGGTTCGAGTTCGTTCAGCGGCAGCCATGGTTCACACCACCTGTACTAGACAAAAACCACAGCAACTCTAAGAACTCGGAGAATACGACGTTGTTCCTTGTTAGTTGTTATCAGTACATCCTCAGTGCGATGGTTATGAGTGTTGGGAAGCCATTTAGACAGAGCATGGGACAGAATCGTGAGTGCTCTGCGCCCATTGTTTCCTGCAGCCCCTCGGAACCATTACTGATGTAGATCTAGTACCCTTCGTCATAACCCTCCTCCTCACGTTATTCATTGCATCTTACATGCTCTTCGATCCAGCTCAATGGCTGTATAAACTCATGGAGCTCACCTACATGTCTGTAAATTTCAAAATCTTCATTCTCGCCCTCGGCGTTGGGGGGTTTGTATGTATGTATACGAGCGAGAAATTGGTCTGGCCAGCCCTGGCGAGGTGGTTTGGGAAAGGGAAGGCCAAGTTGAGGAAAATGATGGGGAAAGAAGGAGGGAAGAAGAGAAAACAGTACAAAGTCATTCTGGAAGAGATGAGGTATTGAAAGGCGTGTTACATAGACTTCGAAAGTGTAGATAAAGTTGGGTTGGATAGACTGTATTCATACTAGCATTTTCACGTTTGACGGGTAGATGAGCGCTGAGACAACCTCGATAAGTATTTACATAGATGAGATCGATATATATATTTCGAGCTTGTGTACAAAGTTGATGCGAGCTTTGGTTATTATCTTAGTGTTTGTGTGTGAAGCGCTCTTAGTGCATGGCGCGCAGTGAGATAAAATCAAGAAGCCTAAGTATCGATGAACATAAGAGGAATTAGATAATAAATAAATCCATATTACTTTTGATTTCTAAAACCGCTACTTATAAACTGTTCTAGATACTTGGAAAAAAATTCTTTCAACTGTAAGGCTGGTCGTACATGTTTGAGTGAGGTTTACGCAGGTCATCTGGGATGGCGTTGTGAAGGCAGGCAACGCTGATTCTCGATGGCGAAGTTCTTCCTAAAGGGCTATTAATACAGATTTCTGATATGTAGAGGAATTTCTGAATCTCATGAGCACCGGAAGCAGACCTCAAAATGGCTATCATTAAGCGAAAGAACCTTAGCATTGTCCTAGCAGCCGGGAAATCCCTTGCATTAAAACACAAAAATCTAATGTAAAAAAGAACAAAGTCCAAGTAGAATGATAACTGCGCTATGCTCGCACTTCCCAAAACCTACTCGTCAAGTACAGCGATTCCTAGGTCCCCATCCGCTACGGCCCCCAAAATCTCACCAACTTCCTCCCCCCGCTCCTCAAACACCCACTCCAGCGTCTGCCCCCAAGTCTCGCCATTATTCTCGAACCAATCACCGAGCCCTTTAACATACATCTCGACCTGTCGTTTCAGCGGCGCGTTTTCCTTCAGCCACATGATCTGCTCTGGGTCCAACTTTAGCATATCCTCGACGACGTAATAGTGCGGGATATCGTCACCCCAACCCTCCGCACCTGGCTCGTGGTGAGAATTTGAGACGAATTTGGATGCCGAGTAGCGGGAGTTGAAGACAGAGGTGCTGTGGAAATGGTTTGACAGGATGTCAGGCTTGGAGTGGTATTGAGAGTTAAAGGGGTTGAGCGGCGCATTTGCAGGAGGGTAATTGAGATGGATGTTGAAGAGCAGTTGTTGGTGCTCGTTGTCTGGAAATCGCTTCTTGAATTTCCGCGCGATGGTGCCGTTCGAGGGGCAGACGTTGCTGTGGAGGACTTCTCGGAAAACAGCATGCACATCTGCGATCTCGGCTAGCTCGATGGTGTTCCAGTTGTGGAGAAGACCGGCCCGCTTTTGGATAACGAGTTTCGTGACCCGCGTCTCGCGAGGATGGTCGCGATTGTGGAAGGCGCGGTTATAGAGCCAGAGACGGTAGACAGCGCGGCGAACACGGTAGCGCTCATCGGATGTCAAGAGGCGACGATTCTCGTAATTGTACTTCCATTTTTTAAAGGGGTAGATGTCGCACCACTTTTCGGCAACACGGCCTGTGTGCACAATTTGTTTGAGGAGGGCTATCGAGAATGGAACGGAGCGGACGATATGCGCTGGCTGACTAGCATTGTGGGTAAGGACTTGGGTGAGGTCTTGCAGGGGACCGAACTGAGTTTCCGCGGCGCGTTCGAGTATGGCGAGCTTTTGGGACGAGGAATAGATATTGCGAAAGCGGTGGCAGGTGGAGGATAGAGCAAGGACGTCGGACACGGAAGCACAGGAAAGGAAAATGTGAGAGACAAGTTCGGTTGCGAGGTCTTCAAAGAACATTTCGGCGGTGAGTTAAACAATAATTGGTAAGTACGATAGGAAATCTCTTCTTCTTCGTTCTCTCTTTCAGATCTTGTTCTCTTCAATTCTTCTGGTCAGAATCGCTTGATTTGGATTTGGATGATGTTCGGGTCGATGCTGTCGCTGAATCTCTATCTTGGGATGACGATGATAGCTTCGAACTTCGACGCCGAAGGGGAAGGAAGGGAATCAAATAGTACAGACCCCTCCTTTGGGGCTATAAAAGACGGACAAGACATTCTCGAGGATGTCGCAGAGGGCGGGAGTCAACCCAGATGGGTTGAGGGCGTGCGAATTGATCATGGTTTGCGGCGTGGAGAGGGAAAGGAGAGATGACTCTCGCAGCTCAGAATAAATACGCTCGCTTGCCAAGGTTGTCATAATGCCAAGATTTCATGGTGCTAATAATCGGCCCTTCTCTCTTCCTCATTCTCAGTCGAGGCAACTCCACGATTGAGATGAAGTGAACGGTATTTCTGCTTCTCCTTGTCCCTAGTCAATTATGGATTTTCTCAAATCCTCACCACCTGAAATCTGCCCATTTCTCCGCCTACCAGTTGAGCTGCGTAGACACATTTACCGCTTCATCCTCCCCTCCACATCTCACTTTGACATCTGCTTCCAGCGCGGCGATGGCGACCCCCAGAAACCCGAATACAATCTAACGCTTGTGCGTGAGACTTTTGGCAATGGAGTTTGGAAAATGCAGAGGACAGCGCCGAGAGCAGATCGTGAAGCTGGGAATGAGATCGTTTGGAGGCGGGGAGCAATTGGCCTTCTCGCCGTCAATCACCATATACATGACGAGTGCGTCGATTACATCTATGGTGACAACACCTTCGTGATAGATGTAGCGTTCGACAGTATTCACTTCCGACATCGGTGGATTCTCCCCTCCCTGCTTACTCCAAGCCGATCCTACTCCTTCCTCGATCACTTCTCCCAGCGGAATCTCATGCGCATAAAAAACTACATTATCAACGTCGAGCATGTGGACAGCTACACTGGCATGATCAAGTACAACTGTCAAGGTCGCGGCCTCACGGCAGGCATCAGACAACAAGTGCAGACTCTGGTGGAACTGCTAGCAGCCGCCCCCTACCTACACAGATTGCATGTACATCTGATTGATGGTGCTATAAGCAGAGAGAGGTTTTCGAGTGGTAGGGTACATCGTGTACAGGATCAAAAGAATTATGCTGCAGCGCAGACGGTACTTGATCCCTTCAATAGGCTCTATGGTGTGAGGAAGGCTGTCGTGACGGGAGCGAGCCCGGAGTATGCGGAGGTTTTAGAGAAGCAGATGACCTCGTCAATATGAATCTCAGCCCATACACCGAAGGCTGAGGGTGCGCTTGCTCAAAAGTATGCACATCTGTACAAATACAATAGTAGCAAGAGCTGGACTCGAAATTGATGCATATCACGAGCGCCACTACTCCCAATGCCTCAAGAGACACAATGCGATCTATGGTAACGCCGAACACCTTGCTCTGTATGCTTTTGAATCTGCCATATCATGTAAAGAGGACCTTATTATCCAGAGGATCATCTGGTTTCTTGCGCCCGCCATGACTGCTAAGACCCAAGTCCCCTCGCTTGATCTTTCTCTCGAAGACTGCTTCGTTTCGTCTGTTATGCCTCCCAGCTTTTGCTAATCTGAGGTCGGCTCTGATCTGATTTGGTGATATGAACTCCTTGTTCTCGTAAATGACTGGGCCTCCGAAGCTGCTCTCACATCAGCTGAATTCGCAATGATTGGTTCGATCGCCCTTGAACCTAACGTACCTCGACTCCAATATGACAATTGGGGTTAGAACGAAACGAGGACCGATTTCCACCAGACTGACATCCATCTCTGTATTCTTCCCCTTTTTTGGCGCCGGGTTGACGTCTGCCTCTTCTCCATTCGCCGGCTTTTTCTTACCCGGCTCAGACTCATTTATCTGATACACTCGTATCCAGATCTTGCCTTCAGCGACAGTGAACCCCATCACGTGATCCACGAAAGGTTTGACTTTCCTCGAGCCTTTCGGTACGCCAAACATTTGCGTCAGGAGTTCCTTAATCAGTCGAAGGTGTGCCTGCTTCTCGAACGATGCGTCAAAGGAGAGTATTGGCCGAGAACCCTTCAAACTAGAATGGTATTAGTAATTGAAACTACGCGTGGTTATCTATAATGACTTGCCAGTTGCCAATGAAGTTTAATTCTTCCATGGTGTGTACTGTAGGAATTTTAGTGTCTGGTTTGGTCAATGTGGCCGTCCTTCCCTTACGATTCTGTAAATGCATCTTGACTGTAGGACCGTTAGGCGCTTTGCTCATCCACGCATACAAGTCTTTCCCTTTCCGTGCCTCTAAAAACAGAACATTGTTGCAGTTGTATAGTTCTATTTCTAGTTAGCACACTTGTGGAAGAACAATATGTCACCGATTGACACGGCTGACATCTGCTTTCCTCCTTTCATATTGACAGAAGTACGATAGAAAGAAGTTCCATGAACAGAGGGACAATGAGACGAACGTTGAAAGGGAAGATTGCATACCGGCCAATTCGTTCAGCTGATACAGCTTGGTTTTAGTGTCCAGTTTGGCTTCTTTTCGGCTGTGCGGCCTAGTAATTGTTGTAAGTAAAAACAGAATTGGTTTTCGTAAATCTTTTCTACTTACATGAGTGCATAGAGATCTTGAAGGAGATGCCGGTGCCTATAAGTGACTCCTCTTGAGCTCTACAAGTCCAATTAGCATCATGTCCGATGTTGAGATGCAGACAACGCAGTACCAGAATAAGAACGCGCTGCTTGTTCTTCCGCTCACCGCTATCCTTCGTGTGGCTTTCTGCTGTCGAGAGGGTCTTGTATACAGCAGCCATTTTCGAACAGAAGACGGGACGAGTTCACTTATGCCGGAGCAGTCTTCAATGAAGCACGAGCTTTGGTGCTGGCAGGAAAATTTCGCGAAGGCCAGAAGAAGCAAGTGCACGAGCCACCAGCGCCACCATGTCAATAAGCGCACCCGCGGAGCCTTTCAAGCTTAGCGGCATCCAATCCTTGATGAAGCCGGCACCCATCCGGAAGCCTGAAGCGCGGGCCTCGACTTGCACACCCTGCCCATTGCTCTCATAGGCATTTGTTGCGGCCGGAGAGTGGTTTGGTAGCTGCCCATGTCGCATTCCACGGCTAACTTTCCATCGTGGGCCTCCTCCTGCGGGTGCTTGGGGAGCGATTGCGTGGGCCTCGATGCTGTCTGTTTAGCCGCCTACCGAACATTGGATTGGATGGAGGCAGGAGCGAGATTCAAATCTGAGCTTGGAACAATCCAACTAGCCGGCACGACCATTTGCCCACGGCAGCAAAGGAAAGCCCGCCAGAATCATCAGAAATACATAGAGACGCCGGATGCACGAGAACATTCGATGAAAACTGCCCTCGCGATGCCGCGAGAAGCATCTGTAGCTGTGCCTGTGCGGAGGAGTCGTATATCCACCCACGGCGACGAACTGGAGAGAGCGGGTTCGAACAGTCTCAACCTGGACTTGATGCTTTGAGAGCTGCTGTCATCCTCGAATCAAGAGGGCGCTACTCCACCTCCCTTCTGACCATCCTTCCATGATGTGCCCCATCGCCCTCCCCTCATACTCCCATCATCGTGTTCCACCACCCTTCCATCTCGTCCACTGCATCGCTGGAGCTGCTGCTGCTGCTGCGAAGAGAAGAGACTGCGGTCGCCGCACTAGCTGACATACCCTTCGATCTTGATCAAAGCCCAAAGCCACGACCCAAGTGTCTCCCCATCTGAGATTGCGCGCGTCCCTCACCACCCTCTCGCTCCATCTCCATCCCTCGTCATCTATCACCATACTGTAGTCCATCGGCGCGACTGCCTCACAGCGCGCGGGCTGCACCTCCGTCGCCGCATTCCCTTCGCCGACCTCCCAGCACATCCATTCACGCTGCCGCCGTGACCTTCACCCATGGCCTACTCATCAACACCCTAGTGACAATTCGTCTCCTTCTTTCTGATGTTCCGGAACCCGGTGTTGCAGCGTCCTGCTGAGGAAGAGGACCGCTACTCGCGAGACAAGATGCCGGGCAAGCCAGGGGAACAGCCAGCTTACCACCGGCCCCAATCGCCAACGCAAACACCTTTCAGTTACTCACCAACAAATCGATCGCATACCTCAAACCCGCCAACTCCTGCGCCCTTGCCTCCTCATCACCACGCCAATTTCAATCACAACCGCCATCAACCCACCTCGCCAGTGACCGCCGGTCTACCTCCCATCAGCTCCGCAATATACTCACGCGAAAACACGGGTTCTAAATATTACGACCCAACATCAGATCACGGAGACAGGAATGTAGCACGGGGAACACCACGGTATGAAGGCCATTACGCATCACAGGTACGCACTTGTAACTTCTATTCATGGCCCTGGTCCATCATCAAAATTGCTTGGAGCAAACTGATTTTTCCCCCTCCAGCCCCGAGACTCCTATAACTATTCGGAAGTGCGACCATCAGAGGGTCCATACGACAAAGCATACCATTCACCAATTGCAACTACCTTCACGCATCAATCACCGCAGCAGCACCCATCACACAGCCATCCGCCGAGCGGAATGGACCCTATGGCACATTCACCAATATCTCCCACCGTATACCCTCCGATGAGCCGAGGAGCTGTCCAGGCTCCGCCACCGACTTATGCTCGGAGGTCGTCGGTGAACAATGAGGTAATTCACCACCTTCACCACTGGCATTCACTGCCTCGCTAACAGTTCGGCAGGCACCGACTCCGACACGAACTGCAGATCCCATGTCACTCTCAAGTATAATGTCAGGTACAGATCCCGAACCTCCTTCCGCTACATCTCGTCCACCGCCTCCACCAGAAGAGCCTCGGAGAATGTCGAAAACATTCGCTACCAACCCGCTGCATGTCAAACAGGAGGTCGTTACATCTCCCGCACCACCCGACTTGCCAATGCAGGATAACATCAACGTTCTCCGGAGGCCTTATGAGCAAACAATACTCAACGGAGACACACAGCATGCTTCATCCAACCTCGTACCTCGTGAACATCCCATGCCTGACGAAGGTGCGATCGAGTCTGAGCTAGCACGGATCGAGACGGCAGAAATGAGCGATATCGAAGGGCCTGAATTCGAGCCAGCTAAAGAAGAATATCTTAAACGAGGACAGAAGCGCGCCTCAGAGGTCGAGAATGCAGAAGTGGTCAAGCGAAAGGTGTGTAAACCATAAAGTCCAATACTCGTGCGCACTTTACATGACTGACTCATGACCAGCGTCGCCGAACTGCGTATATGTCACGATTCGGTGATGTCTTCGCCGCCCACCGAGACTACTCTAAACAGCAGTATAATATGCAACATGAAGGCGAAGCTTGGCAACAGGTTCAGAACCAAGAGATTGCGGAAGAAAAAGAGCGAAAGAAAGACATGCAACGTAAGAGGAGACGAGAAAAGACGATTCAAAATGAAGAAGCCAAAAGAGCCGAAGCTTTAGCCAAAGCTGGCCAAGCAGAGAACGAGGAAGAAAAAGAGAAACATCTTCGAGATGCACAGAAGGCCGAGAAGAAGGCCAAAACAACCAGTCAGCTTCTTCAAGGAGGTACGCCGAGTAAAGATATCCGAGAAGTCACTCCTCACGCACCGAACCTAGAGGGTGGTACAATGAGTTCATTCCAGATGTCAGATGATATACCGCGTGATCTAGGAAAGAAAGGCAGGGGAGGCCGGCAAGGGGGGAGGCTCAAGAAAAGCAAAGAGCAGAAGCAAGCTGAGAAGGATGCCGCCGCAGCTGCTCAGGCCGCCATAGACCGTGGAGATGAACTTCCGCCCATCGCACCTAGGGAGGAAGCCCGTCTTGAAGCACTGAAGAGTCGTAGCCAAACCGAAGATCTCGCTCCCACCGTTCTCACCACGTATAACTCTCAAGCGTATCAAAACCTATTCAACCAGATTTGGAAGGATATTGCGAAGAAGGATTTACCCAAGGTTGTGCGCATCAAAGAAAACTCTCTCTCTACTAAGCAATCAAATCTCCGTAAGACAGCCCAACTAGCATCAAAGGAAGCTAGGCGATGGCAACTTCGTACGAACAAGAGTATGAAGGATGTCCAGGCTCGAGCTAAGAGGAGTATGCGCGAAATGCTGGGTTTCTGGAAGAGAAATGAGCGGGATGAACGAGATCAGCGAAAAATGGCTGAGCGACAAGAGCTTGAGAATGCAAAGAAGGCAGAAGCGGAACGAGAAGCCAATCGCCAGAAGCGAAAACTCAACTTCTTAATTTCTCAGACGGAACTCTACTCCCATTTCATCGGCAAGAAAGTCAAGACTGACGAGGTGGAACGCTCGACGGATGATATCACCATCTCGAACCAGAAAATCACTCCTGGACAACCTCACGCACACACTATCGACCTACCAGATACTTTAGTCAAACCTGGAGCCAAGGTTACCAATTTCGAGGACCTTGATTTCGATGCTGAAGATGAAAGTGTTCTACGTGCAGCTGCTATGGCAAATGCCCAGAATGCTGTCCAGGAAGCTCAGGATCGGGCACGTGCTTTCAACAACGAAGGCAACCAGATGCAGACAGATTTCGATGAAGGAGAGATGAATTTCCAGAACCCAACAAGTTTGCAGAGTATGGATATTACACAACCGAAGCTCCTTAACTGTCAGTTGAAGGAATATCAGCTGAAGGGGCTTAACTGGCTCGTCAATTTGTACGAACAAGGTATCAACGGAATCCTTGCAGACGAGATGGGTCTCGGAAAGACAGTACAATCGATATCAGTTATGGCTTACCTTGCAGAAACTCACAATATCTGGGGCCCATTCTTGGTTATCGCCCCAGCATCTACACTCCACAATTGGCAGCAGGAAATCACCAGATTCGTTCCTGATGTGAAGGTGCTACCATACTGGGGAAACGCTAAAGATCGAAAGGTTCTCCGCAAATTCTGGGACAGGAAGCACATCACTTACTCTAAAGAGTCGCCTTTCCACGTTCTGGTCACTTCTTACCAACTCGTCGTTCAGGATGCGCAATACTTTCAGAAGATTCGCTGGCAGTATATGATTCTCGATGAGGCCCAAGCCATCAAGTCGTCGCAGAGCTCCAGGTGGAAAAGTCTACTTGGATTCCATTGCCGCAATCGTCTTCTACTTACTGGTACACCTATCCAGAACAACATGCAGGAGCTTTGGGCCTTGTTGCATTTCATCATGCCCAGTCTATTCGACTCGCACGATGAGTTCAGCGATTGGTTCTCGAAGGACATTGAGAGTCACGCGCAGAGCAATACGAAGCTCAACGAGGATCAACTCAAGCGTCTGCACATGATTTTGAAGCCCTTCATGCTGAGGCGTATTAAGAAGCACGTACAAAAAGAACTCGGCGATAAAATTGAACTGGACGTTTTCTGCGACCTGACCTACCGACAACGGGCTTATTACTCCAATCTTCGTAATAAAATCAGTATCATGGATCTCATTGAAAAGGTTGTCGGAGACGAACAGGACAGTGCCACTTTGATGAACTTGGTCATGCAATTCCGTAAAGTTTGCAACCATCCGGATCTTTTTGAGCGGGCTGAGACGTCTTCGCCACTGTCTTTCGCGTACTTCGCCGAAACCGCTTCGTTCTTGCGAGAGGGAAACAATCTCAACGTCAGCTACTCCGCTCGCAACCTCATCGAATACAGACTGCCAAGATTGATCGGCCGTAATGGAGGTCGACTCGATATGCCTGGCTCAGAGAATCCAAAGGCTGGATTTAAGGGTCGATATCTTTACAACTTGATGAATGTGTGGGACGCTTATAACGTCCATGAGTCTGTTGAGACATCCGGAGCCTTCTCATTCCTTCGTTTCGCCGATCTGTCTGTCAGTGAGGCATCAAAAATTGCTAAGAAGGACCTCTTTCAGCGCGCTCTTGACCATGGCCAGAAGTCTCGCCGTCTAAGTCGTTTCAACGTACTCTATGCTGGCGACGATGGAGATATCTATACCCCTCAGCGTTCGATGCTCAACATTGTAGACCGCCAAGACCGTCTTCCTTTGGCCGAAATTGCTACTGAAGGCCACATGTACAACCTCCTCAATGTATTCGAGACAGCATTCAAGGATACTGGCCTCGATGTTATCGAACGTTGCGCCAAACCCACCGTATCTGCTCCACCAGTCGAACTCTATTGTGCCAGCCAAGGGGTCATCGCCGAGAAGCAGCGCGACTTTTTCAACGTTCCTGTGCGAAGCGCTCTATATGGTGTGTCCGAGAAAACAGAGCAGGCAATTTTGAATTCAAAGCTGGACCCGGCCCAGATTCCGGCTACTAGCGTGCTTCCGCCGCCGACCAACAAGAGGGCTCGCTATGCGCACATCCAAGTCCCTTCAATGCGCCGTTTCGTCACCGACTCCGGTAAACTTGCCAAGTTAGATCAATTACTGAAGGAACTCAAAGAAGGTGGTCATCGTGTCCTTCTCTATTTCCAGATGACACGCATGATCGACTTGATGGAAGAATACTTGACGTACCGCAACTACAAGTACTGTCGACTCGACGGATCCACTAAACTCGAAGATCGACGAGACACCGTTGCAGATTTCCAGACCCGTCCAGACATTTTCATCTTCCTTCTCTCAACACGTGCTGGTGGTCTCGGTATCAATCTGACATCCGCCGATACCGTCATTTTCTACGACTCTGACTGGAATCCCACAATCGACTCGCAGGCTATGGATCGTGCCCATCGTCTTGGTCAGACCCGCCAAGTCACCGTCTACCGTCTCATTACGCGCGGCACCATCGAAGAGCGTATACGAAAGCGCGCCCTCCAGAAGGAAGAAGTCCAACGCGTCGTCATCTCAGGGGGTGCAGGCGCCCAAGTCGACTTTAACACCAGGAGTAGGGAGAACAGGACCAAAGACATTGCTATGTGGCTTGCAGACGATGATCAAGCTGCTGAAATCGAGAAGAAGGAGGCGGAGATGGCGGCTGCGGAGGCCATGGCGCCGCAAGCAAAGAAGAGAAAAAATGCTGCCGCGGGTAGAAAGAGAGGAGATGTTAGCTTGGATGATATGTATCATGAAGGTATGTTCTGAAATATCTCCATAACACCCTAATGGAACGATGGCTGATCAATTGTGCAGGTGAAGGACACTTCAACGATGAGAGCGCCAAACCTTCTGGCGCCGCGACCCCAGTCTCCGCCATGGAAGCCGGTACCCCTGCCAAGGGTAAACGAAAGGGTATTTCGAAGAAGGCGAAGACGCTCAAGCAGCGTTTGGCTATTGCGGATGGTCAGACGGATGCTGCGGCGTGAGCTTTGTAACATTATCCCATGACATTAAAAATCTTTCTTAATTTTACTTCATTCTGTTATGACTATTGGGAGCCACGGGCGATAATCGGGACTAGGCACATTAAGGATTTTTTGTCGAATGCATTGTCGGTGCAAGGGAGTGGAAAGCTTTACATATTACTTATTCTTGCGAGCACGAGTGGTGGTGAGACGTGTACAATTAGATTTCCTCTTCTTGCTGTTCGTTCAGTTGTTTGCTCTCGATCTCCTGTCACTCTCTGACCGAGTGAGGAGGCTGCATTCTATGTATTAGAAGGTCGGAACCTAGAAAATCTACATTTGACTTCAAAGTCCACCTCTTCTCTATGACCTTTCTCGTAGCTGTTGTGACACAACTTCATACCACTAAAAGACTGGTGTTGGTCACATGCTCATCCCTTCGACCCGATCAGTAGCCACTAAGTCCTTTAGTTCATAGCGATCAAGTCATGGCACCTATCAAGGTGAAGACAGTGACGTGAGAAGAACATTGCAACTAGAACAAATAGTACACTGTATCGTCAACATCTAGACCAATGCCAATGTAACATGTACATTACACCAAATAATGCGAAATCTAAAGGAGAATAGACAGACAAGACACCATGACACCATGCGCGATGCAAATGCTCATCGAAAGCGAAACACACCGGCACAAACAACGAATCTACACAGAGTCCACTTCATCGTCACCAGGACCAGAATCTTCACTCAGGCTCTGGGCTCCGTAACTCGCGCTTCTCGCAAGCGGACTCCTGGTCCTCTTGCCTTTCTCCGGGTCCCTCGCCTCGGCTTCTGCTTTCAGCATATCTACAGCACGATCAACCTCTTCCCAACTGGGCTTGCTATCTCGACTGCCCCTCGGAGTGGCGGGTCCAGATTGCGTCGCTAGCACTTGGACTCTTTCAGCCTGTAGATCCTCATCGAGTACGATGGAATCGCGAGGGGAGTCCATGGCGTGTTTAACCTCATGCTCTTCTCCCGCGGGGTCACTTTGGCTGTGCCCATTGACCATAACAGGAGAAGAGTGGCCGACTCGTGCAGAATCACCTGTTGTGCTTGGAGGTGTGGGGGGAGAAAATTCGATCCCAATCGGACTTCTCCTTCCATCGGTTTCCGCATCCGAGCTTAGATGCCCAGCACCAGCGCTACGTCTTCTGCCCTCATACATCCCATCACTTAGATGAGCGGAACCGCTTCTTGTAAAGTTACTCGTACCGGAGGTATCGCTGCGCCACATATTCCTTAAACCTCTTCTTCGTCTTCCTGACTCGGGGCTGCCTGGGGGAGTGTCGAATATTCTCGCATATTTTGACCCCAACTGCTGAACAATTGGTACATCGAGCTGCGTCCCTAGGGTACCCGATCTGACAAACAGCACAAGACCTAAGCAAAGCAGGAGCAATGTTGACTGCACGACAGCCATTCGCTTTTGCCAGACAAGTTCGTCGGCTACGAGACTCAGTCGCGCTCCGATTTCGCCAATTTCCCGCTGGTTCCTTTCTTTCATCGATTCGAGCTCAAGAATGGTTGACTGCCATAGCTGATCATACATGCTTCTATAGCTCTTTAACTCGTGGATGACAGTGTTGTTCAGATGGTCGAGGAACGTTTCCGTCTTGGAGAGCTGTCGCTTTTCCACCTTGATGAAGGCATCTCTGAGAATTCTAGATTGCTCCTCAATGTATTGGAGTGAAAGTGTACTGTTCGCTTCAAGTTGTTGGAGTCGCTTGTGGATCGATTTGAAAAATGATTCTTGTGTTGTTGGATTAGGAGGCGCAGGCTGGGTCTGAGAGGAATGTCGAGGTTGGTTATGAGAGACAGTGGCATTGGTGGAGTTGATTGCGGTTTTGATGGACGAACTACCTGTAGCTGCGGTGTTGGAACTAGAGTTCGTGGATGCTATTGAAACAGCATCTGAAGGGGCAGTGGAGTCAGATGTATGTGTAGTGTTTGAAGAATCTATGGAGGGTACTGGTTGGGTCGAATTGAGAGAAGACGTAGAGTCGCTACGTTTAGATTTGTCCGATGAGGACGTAGCATTTAGATTTTCTTTTGTCGAAGGTCCCAGTGGTTCTGCAAGAGGTATAGATCCATTTTGAGACGCCGTATCATCTTTGGCGACGGATTGGGTCGCGACACTCGGTTTGGCTACCTCTACAGATGAGTTCGTTGAGCTTTCAGCGGCTTCCGCTAGCCGACTCTCCTCTGGCTTCTGACTAGCGGAGGGCGATGGCTCTGAATGTTGAGATATATCCTGCGTCTTGACTTCTTCCACAGATGTGTGCTCGTTCTCTTTGGTTGGCTCTAGCGGTGCCTCTTGACTTTCTTTGGCACCATCATCATCAACAACAACAACAACAGGAGTAGCAGTCAAAACTGGTTCCCCTCCAGCTTCTTCAATTGGTTCAGAAAAGTCATCATCACCTCTGGCCTCCTCCTCCTGCCGCTTGAATTCTTCCATCATGGTAGTTCCGTGCACTCTTACTAAGCTGACCGGACAGTAAAACTCATTACCGTAATGCGTTAAGAATTCAATCCGAAGATATCGTGCCCATATTTGTGGTTCTTTGACCAGAAATGGCTGAATATCTCTAGAGTTGCGTGCTTCGAATGTGGCTAGCGTTTTCCATCGATCCATCTTCACAGGATATCGATCAGAGACGCTGACACGGAAGTGACGGAACATTGACGAGAAAAATTCGAAGTTCGCTAGAACAATGGTGTCGAGAAGGATATCATCGCACAACTCAACAATGATGAATTTATTCTGAGCAGAGCACTCGTTCAGCATGTAGCTGTCTTTGTTTTCCACCAGAACAGACGAAGAGCTCTTGCATTGTGGATTCGTCTTGAGAACCGTGGCAGCACAGTCGAATGACGCGTAGTTGAAGCGCTCTTTGCATGTCTTCCCAGCATCTTTGCTAAGAGCCCAAGAGCTTGGAAGAAGGTTGTCTTCTTCATCGGTGGTCTTGGCAGGATCTTGTGCTTCTCGAGTCCCCGAGGGGACATTGGGAGTGCCCGGTTCTACTTGGCCGGTGTTACCAAAGCCGCCAAAGTCTAGCTCGATTTCTGCATCGTCTCCCAAAGAATCCAGCGCGTTGTTGATGTTGACAGGTCGCCGCCGGTTCCCAGAGTTGCTGCCGCCCCCTCGACTTTGTCCGACGTTCTCGAGCGATTGGCCCGCGCGGGCTAGGTTTTGTTTCTTCCATTCCTCGAACGACAGGAAATTGGCGTTATCAAGAGGAGAGTCAGTCTCGATTTCGGGCTCGGTGCTTGCAGAGATGCTGGATACGTAAGTAGTAGTGGTGGTATCTGTTTCCTGTGAGCTAGCTTGTGAGTCGGGACTCGTAGAACTGTGCTGAGTAACATTTGAGTGTAGAGATGGTCGTGTGTCATCGGCCGCACCGTCTACACCCACTGGTTTCACCGACGACGCAGGTGGACTCCCTTCCTGCGAAGACGACGCTTCTATCGAGGGTGTTGCCGTAGAGGCCGTCCAGCTCGTCTTGAGACATTGTTGTGGGAGTGTATGGGTGATGTAGTTAATCGTACGGAAGCCACATGTTGACTCGGAGGAGTAAGGAGCCGCTGGAAACTTGGTCGAAGTTGCCGAAGCCGACAGAGAGCTTTGAGTCGAGGTGATAGGGGTTGCACTCGAGGATGTGGAGAGTGTTTCTGTCCAAGCGGTCTCATTCGTGGCATGAGCGAGTGTCGGTATGCAGAGGAGCAGTAGGGTTGTCCAGATGCAGACGTATGCGCCAATCGTGGGCATTGCTTGGGCGCATTGCTCAACCAAGCTGCGAGTTCTGCAGGGCAAGTCTTGTGCTTTGTTGGTGCAGCATGGGTGGCTTTAACCTATGTGTGAACTGCAGAGACTTTGGCGGTGATGTGTTGTTTGTTTGGGGCGGAGAGAAAGGTGTCAAATTCACCGCCTTGTCGTTCTTTATCCGTATGCCGCGACTGCCAAGAAACCCTTCGATAAGATGAGAGGGCAATTCATGTGCATATGAACATCTCGGCCGAAGCCGCGTAGTTAGGTGAAATAACGTATGCATTTATTGTACAGGCTTCGGAGGCACTTCTATATGCTTTCCACGAAACGCGTCTCTGCTTATTTATACAACACTGACGTCTCGAGCACGACACAAACTGCATCAGGCCCTGACATATGCAGTTGGCTTAGCATAGAAATCCTATCATGTCGTAAAAAGCGTGCTAACACGCTACAAACACAGCGTGTGATAAATCATAGAGATGAAAAGAATCATAGAACCGAAAGGCAGCCAGAGGAAGGTGCAAACCCACTCTCAAAGATACAACAAATAGACTCTGAGCGAGTGAAAAGGCTCCCAAGACAGCCGCCCCGAACCCAATCCAAACTAGCCATAAGCAAAGGCAATAGCCTCGCAGCCGTCTGGTCTTTCAAATATCCGCCCAATCCTCTCTCTAAGTCTTTCTTTCTTGGTTTCCTATACAACGCCGTGCTGATAATGTGCCCAAACGCCATGCGAACAACCAACTACATCCGGATATGCAGAGGAAAAATGGATAAGCATCAAATGTGGTGGCTATGCCGTCGTGATGTGCATGCAAAGGGTATGGTGCGCTAGAACGTGTCAATGCTGGGACACAGAGGAGTTCGTGAAAAGGGGGGCGATAAGGACGAAGGCAAGAAGGCAGCCAAATGTCTTTTCAAAGAGGAAGAGCAAGGCATCTGGTAAGGGGAAGGGGCCGAGGAATTTCATACCAGCTTCTTTTATAGAGAGGCCAGTTGAGGTTCCTGTTTGCCCTCCTCCGTATGTCAGAAGCCCTCGTCGCCGGCGCGGCAAACTTTTATCTCCTTGACCCATTCGGAGAAGAGAACTTGGTGAGCTGTAAGACGACGGTTGGGATTCGGGTCAAGGATCGAATAGATAACGTTGCGACATTGCCGCTGCAGAATTAATTAGAAGTTGGAATCTCTGAGGTAACCCGATCACTTACCCGACGTAGCACTTCTATAGGCCGGTATCCAGATTCCTCCTTGCGGTCTTCCAGGTATCTGTCGAAGAACTCATCCTCGCCCTTCTGGGCGACTCTCCAGAGATGACGACCTGTGCGCATAGCCATGTATATGATACCACAAGCCCAAACATCAACTGCACGAGGATCAAATTCGCGATCAACGTACTCCTCAGGTGCAATGTAAGGAGCCGAGCCGCAGAGTCCAGCTGTCATGTGCGCTTCCTTCTCCCACGCCATACGGAAGCATTCTCCGTTACCGAAATCGGTGATTTTAATGGATCCGTGCTGTGTGAGAAGCAAGTTCTCGGGTTTTAGATCACGGTGTGCGACTCCCATCTCGTGCATGTATTCAACGCCTCGCATGAGTTGTTTGAAGAAGCAGTCAGCCTCGGTAACCTCAAGTTGGCCAGCGGCCAGAACCAAAGTGTACAAATCACCACCGGAACAGTACTCCATGACCTCGCAATACATGCCTTTATCGTCTTGGAGAAGATCGAGAGTGTTGATCACATTTGGATGAGCCATTGACGAGGAAATGCAAAATTCAGCGGTCAGACGCTTCTGATACTTCTTCGAAGATTCTCCTGGGCGCTGCTTGAACTCTTTCACGGCATATAGTTGCTCGCGCTTCGGATCTTTGGCATCGGTTTTGTGTGCGACACGGACAATGCCAAAAGCACCGCGACCCACCACCTCCTGGCATTTGCCGTATTTTTGGACCAGAGTCTGCGAAGTGTGGGACGAGTTCTTCTGCTCGGCGAGCTTCTCTTTTTCGTTCCGCATGACATCGACCCAGTTCGCCATCAAGCTCAAAGGCTGCTCCTCCTGATGACCCTCTTTCTTCTTTCCCACCATGAAACTCTGGAACATATCCGACAGCTTCTCCTGTCGTTTGGCAACCTTGAGATGATGCTCGTGGGAGCCATCCTCATTGACCCAGAAACGCCTGTACGGTGTTATATTTCCGTCTTTCTTCTTGTCGGTTTGTTTTCTCTCAACAGTAGAGGATTGTCGCGAAGGTTGTTCCGGTCGACCAGTGCCGTTCACGAGCTTGGCCTCGGGGATCTTTTCGACTAGGTTTACCCGCGATGATTCTCTACTCTCTTCTCGTCGGGCAAACATGCCACTAATGCGCGAGGTCATGGTTGGCTTTTTCACTTTTAGTGAACCATCGCCGCTCGGCTGCGGAGTACCATGTGTCGGAGGCGGTAGGGCAAAATTGCCATCTGGCTGCGACTGTAATGAAGATGTAGTAGAGATCGAGGGTGCAGGTGAAGCGACTGGTTTGGAGCTCTCGCTCGGAGGGTTGCTCCCAAGCTTTTCGGTCGCAGACGCAGACATGTTTTATGATTATTAGAAATTTTGTGAGGGAGTCGCAAGTAAGTAGTAAGGTTTGTATCGTGTACGTTGGTCTCTCGGGCTGGGGCGAAGCCCAGAGTCAAGGCTTTAATACCTGCAAAACGGCGGCTTGGAGTGATTTGCAATGGATGGTAACGTTCGCACTGGGTGTCACGGTGGTTATCACAGTCGCTGGTGCAGGCGGCGTTCAAGTTTTGCCAGAGGCAAAACCTTGGCACCGAGTTGAGCGTTACGGAGACGTCGAGTGGGTTGGAGGTTGCTGACAAAAGCAGCGGTGGCAGTGGCTGTGTGATCGGGGTCGGCTTGATATCAAGTCTTGGTCACTGCCGTCGAGTAACGGAGGGAGATGGAGGAAAGGATCGGCCGTGAGTGGGATTTTCGGTTGTTTGGTGTGGTGCGAGGATGTTGGGCGGTGGGTGAGGTGGAGGGAAATTCTGCTCTGTCGCCTTTGCGGGGACGAAAAGAGACGGCAGATTAGCGGTGGTGGTGTAGCGGTGCGGCATTTATGGGAGAATGGGTCTAAGGCTAAGCGGATTCCATTGCAGCAGCATACCTGGGTAAGCCGTTTATTGTTTGTTTAAGCACTGCGAAATGCTGAAGGAACATCGATCATCAGGTTGAGACCCTGGAGATGAGGCGGTCGGCAGCATGCAGTGCGAGCGTATTCGTCTGCCACCGCTGCTACCAGCATTCCGCGATTTCTCTTGTCGACGGCCAGGACGCAGCCAGCCCGTTGGACCAGTCACCCAGCAATAGGATGATTGAATAGTAGACCCGGCAGTGAGTCCCCAAAGCAGAGAACAAAGAGGTGACGTCTTCAGGGCCATGCACAGACCTTCCGTGCTTGTCTCTTCATCGTTGCTGCGCATCATTTCCGCCATGAGACAGCACTTTCGTCCAATGACACCCGACCAGGCTTGGATGCGCGTGCAGCTGCTGCAGAGCTCCAGCTCCAGCTCCAGCTATCACGAGCATCACAGCTTCATAAAGCGATGCTCAGCAACAGCACTGCTCAACGCTCGGGTGATGCTTTCGAGCGGATGGCGCCAGTGGAGGCTGGTTCACACCATGCCAGATTTTCTTTCTTCTTACGATCCAGACTGCGGTCCACAGCCATCTCCGGCTGAAGCAGACATCACCTCCTAACACGGCTGCTGTATGACCAACTCAAAGACTCACCGTTACGGCCAAGGGGATGATGCATCCGATCGCCCTGACGTTGGGCCATGTTCTCATTCTCTGATGATATGAACGCATTCGGCTGCTCCCATTTCCTCTCTCGGGCTCTTGCTCCCCGCATGTTTGTACGCTTGATCTTTATCTGCCACCAGTACTTTTCCATGCTCCACTGCCTAGGTATATGCAGTCCGCTGCTTCATTCCCCCGAACGTTCCACCCACAGCTCGGGCAGAGAAGGTAAATGGTTCAATCAGACCAATCATAAATCCCTCAAGCTACTGCATGCACCGAGTGTCTGTAGGTGTCTGCAAGTGTCTGCAAGTTTCTGCAAAGCCGCTGCAACACCGCTGCAAGGTTCACGCACCACCGGCTCTATTTGAACTGCAATTCACTACCTTCACGACGCACTGGCCCTCGCTGATTCCGGCATGCTGGGTCTGTCCGGCCACTCGGGCTCGCGCAATCGTGCAGACAGCCGAAGGCATGGAAGGACGTTATTGGCCCGGCATGGCCTCGATTCGATATCCGCCGTTCTCCTTCCAATTTACCTCGTGGGCTTAAGTACATAATGGATTCCTAAGCAGGTGGAGCGACTAAGCGATACCACCTGTACATCAGCCTTTCACCTTCCACCTTCCACCTTCCACCTTCAACCTTCCAGAAAATGCGGGTAAGCAGAACATGATACCACCTAGATACACACCACGAAACACTCTAGGCGAGTCGCGACAGCAGCAATCTGCAAATCGGTACGAATCCCATTTCCCCTATGTACTGTATCGATGATCACTCGAGCTCGTGCTCCTCGAACTCGGAATCATTGGATGCTTTATTCCCAGGACGGGCCATCGCAGGGTCCATCCGGCAATATGGAGTATCACCGTGTATCACAATGATAGCCCACTTGTCGATACGTATTCGCACCGATCAAACCGGAGAGCCTGTCATGGTTTGTTTAAAGCCCTTCGCCCCACCTCCACCACGGTGCGTTGGTATTGTCCGACGAAAGGCCCCGCTGATCCATCCTTAACAACCGTCTCTACGTGTAAAACTATCCCAACCACCAGGCCACTAATAATATCAACAGGGTTGCTGCTGACCACACGTTGCAAGATCAGATGGCCCACCACCATGGCCCTCGTCATGCGCCACTATTGCCGAAAATGCCTGCGGCCCGCCATTCCCTCGGGTTTTGTATCTGATACAGAGAGACCTGTAGATGTATCCCAATCAGGTAACTCCAAGCCAACTAGAGAAGTCTTTGATTATCTGTTTTCGACTCTTGCTCATTTTCGGTTCTCCTTACTTTTCATTGAAAGGAGATTTTAGTCAGGCCATGCCGTCCTATCTTCAGTCACCGACCGGCAAGGTTTCCATCACCTTCGCGTCTCATCCCTTCACATACTGTTGAAGTTCGAACTTCTCTCCAGCAACTTCTGAACCCTATTTCTCAAGCTTGGCAAGCCAACCCTACTAGCAAACCCATGATACGGACGCCAATTATTTCAAACCCATTCCACGAATGCAAAGATCCCAACCAGTCTTCAGCCGAAACCTTTTACCTAGACTCTAGAAAGCGATATAGAGCAAACTCGGACCTAAGCTATATTTTATATCGTTTTCATGGAAATCTCCCCGGCTTCCACCGACCAAACTCTGTTGAATTCATTTCAGCCTTACTCATTTCGATGATCGGATTTCTAGCTTTAGAAAGGGGCAAGCAGACACTAGATTCAACAAATCACATACACCTCTCCGCAGATAGTCCAAATAGTTTTCAATCAACCGCCCTTTCTAGGCAGTCTCCATTCAATTTACAATCTAGAGCCGATGTGAAGCGTAGGTATATCGTCATGGAGAGAGCCCAAAGTGCAAGTGCCAGCTCACACTCCAAAAACCGAACTGATGCCATCATTCGCCAGACCCGATGTGTTCTTTTTACTCGTTACACGTATCTTACCTTCTTTGCCCACCCCCAAAAACCCCGCTTAGAACTAACCCAATTCACCGCCTTGCACCCAAAGCCCAAGATGCCATCTGCAAAACTCGACTCTCGGCAGCTACCTACCCCCTGTCTCGTCCTTCTGGTCGGGTTCAGGAGCATTGATTGCGTCCTTGACGTCTTTCCAGCGGCCCATACCCCGCGCAACCCAGCCTTGCGGGGACCTCGCTTTCTCATACTCCATATGATCCTGTACACCCTCCTTGAAAGCGGTCATGCCCTCTCCAGCCTTCTCATACATACTGTGACCTCTTTGCACAATGCATTGTTTCTCCTTTGGGGTTTCCTTCTCATCATCCTGCTCACCCTCTTCCGGAGCAGATTTGTCATCCTGCCCCTCCTCTCCTGCCTTCCTGGCTCTTTCTACGAGCCTTGCAAATCCGGCCTTGGGATCTTGCGCGAAAGCCCCCAATCTTCCCCCTTCAAAGATATGTTCATTCTCCCTAACACTCTTAAGGTCCTCCACCCGTCGGGTAAGAAAGATGGTAGGTTGTTGACCGCTCTCTTCCTTCCGTTTCAAGATCTTCTGGATTTCTTCCTGGTAGGCAGCTTCGTAGACGTTCATGTCTACATTTGCAGGGGATTCAGAGACGAGCAGGGCGCCGCCGTCAGGTTGCAGGGAGGTGTTGGTGGGATCGGGATTTGTGGAGTTTGGGTCGGAACCTGTACCGATGTGTAGGAAGAGCGTGTCTTGGAGGGGGTCATGAGCGTGGCCTTTGCCGAAGCCCCGGCCCGGGGGAGGTGTTTGTGGCGTAGGCGATGCTACAGAGTGGGGGGTTGATTCGGGTTCCGGACGGGCGGACATGTTATCATGGATGACTTTCGATTCGGGAAGTTTGGGGGGTTCAGGTTGAGTAGCTGCATAGCTTGCAAGCCCATGATGGATTTTTGCAACGCCGGGCGAAATACTCGGAAATTGGGATTCAGTGAGGATAGGGTCATCGTCTGAGATGCCGATGTCGCGATGGATTCCTTCGGTCGTGAGGACGCCTTCAATGGGTCGGCGATTGTCGGTGTCTTGGGACTTGAACTTGCGCATGTGATGTGGACGCATGGAAAGGGGTGGTTGAACGATGCGGGAGGCACTGCCAAGAATGCCTTCCATGAGCTCTGGTCGGCGCCTGAAGAGGAGCTGTTTGAAGCGTTTGACTGCGCGAACCTGATATTGAAGTTAGTCATGCACTTTAGAGGTATTTTGCTGATGGACCAAGTTTTAAGATAAGAAGGTAATGTCACGCACCACGGTGATGAGATGACCCATATTCCCTGTGATAGCAGCATTGACTTCTGCTTCGGTAGGGGGTTCGACAATGATAGCGACGTTTTCATCAATAGACAGAAGCTCGTCTTTGCCGCCTTTGGTAACCCAGGGGTGGACCTTTGGGACGTTAGCTATGGATCGATACCTTGCAAGTATATCAGGCACCTACTCTAATGTCTTCCATTTTTATCCGTCGTTCAGGATTCTTCTCGAGAAGCTTACGTAGAAGATCTTTCAAGTCCTCATCGCAGTCCTCCAACTCCAGATCGTCGTTTCTAATTGCGTCGTACAATTCTAGCATCCCGGTCTTCTCAAACGGGATCCTACCGAATCTCAAGCAATACAATGTTACACCCATTGACCAGATATCTGCAGCCTTTCCAGATACTGGCCCATGCTTAGCAACACAGAGCTCGGGTGGCATAAACGCGGGGGATCCTGCTGATTTGGCTGTCGTCATTTCGGTGTCTTTCTCGAACATCTCGGAAACTCCGAAGTCAACGATTTTGAGAACATCGTCCTCGGTGATGAGGCAATTGTCTGGCTTGATGTCTCGGTGTATGATTCCTTGAGCGTGTACTGAAGGTAGTCAGCCGGTGAGGCTTACACGGCCACTTTAGCGTAAGACGTACAGTATTCAATGCCCAGGATCATGTCACGAAACCAGCACCTGCATTGTTCCTCTGGATATGAATCAGCCCGCTCCTCGAGACCGACTTGCATTACGACCCCCTTCTTGCACATCTCCATGACCATGTATAATGAGTCCTCCTCGGGGTCATCTAAAACTTCGATTAAATTGACGACATTAGGGTGATTGAGCTTCTTCATGATGGCAATCTCCTCCTTGATCAGATCGAGAGAGTTGTTCGCCCCATCCTCAGAGGAATGCCGATGCAGAGGCGAGTTGAAGCCCATACCGGCACGGGCGCCTGGGCGTCGTTGCCTTGCGCTCGGTCTTCGTAGCAAGTTGGACTGGGCCCTTTTCCGTAGGCGAGATTTAGAAAACTCCTTGACAGCCTGGATTCCCCAGGGTTAGCGAGTTGCAATTGTGTCCTCCTCGGGAAGCGCCCGTATCAAACCCCTCATACATCGAGCCCTTGATGCAGCCTCGTTATTCCGACCGGGATAACCTCACATATTCATTGCCATACTGATCTACAGCCAGATGTACCGCGCCAAATGATCCCCGTCCGATCTCTTGCTTAATGATATATTGGTTGATTCGGTGTTGGGCAGTTCCGTCATCTTCGCTGTTACTGTACTCAGAGTGAGCATTGAGTGTTTCCTGTCCGAAAGATCATGGCATCAGCGTTACTGCGGGAAATATGGACAGACAATTGGATACCAAATGGAGCTACACATACCTTCACTTTCCGGTTGGAGGAGGTTACACGGTGGTGATGTCTCAGAGGACTTTGGTATGCTGGAGAAGACCTGGCGGGGCATTCGGAATCAGCATGCGGACGCGGAATCCTTCATAAAGCTGAGAGATTGAAGTATCTGACATGTGCGAGACAGCCGGCGGTCTTCCGCCTCCTCCGCCTGTAGCCACATCTAAGACGATCTTGTCAGAGGAATAGAGCCCAGGTATATCTGCATCCGTAATATTCTTTGTCGGGGGTGTGGGGGGCATATTTTGGATGATGGACGAAGATTGGCGATGTCAGATGAGGGGGATGGAGCAGGAAAACAACTGGAACTGTTATCGGAGAAGGAAGGACGGCTCTTCCCAATTACTCAGCAGGCAATGCAGAAAGGGGAGAGTGAGGTAGGTGGTACGGGGAATAGTGAGCAGTGACAGAGGAGGGGTATCTCCGTAGAAAATGTGTCGGAGCCAGCCTCAGGCATCCGTGCAAGCAGTCGACAGCCAGTGCCCGCGACTGCCCACCACCCTTTCACCAGGCAAAACGGCGGGGCGCTTGTCAAGGGTACGATCGGTGCGATCGCTGGATTCAAGTGCTTGGAAAAGCTTGGCTGCGGCTTGGAGCTCCGGTTCCCTACATGCCCCATGTTCATGGGCTCTGCTCCTTCACCGCTTGGCATCGATCGTCGACCGTCTCCGGTCCCGTATTACCCGTGCAAAGACCCTCAACCTGCCCATCGCATGCTTTCGCACCGTCTAGAGCGACTATGCCCATCTATTCCTTCTACATCTTTGACCGCCACAGTGAGCCATCCAACATCTACTAGCTGTCTAGTTTGGTACACCATCGCTGACCCACAGACAGCCGAGTGCATCTACACCAGGCGATGGGCTGCACGACCCGTATCCTCCAGCAACAAAGCCACCCGGCCTCAATCCGGCTCCAGCATTACCACCAATGGCGAGTCTGGTCCCGCGACCCGTAAAGCCCTTTCCCAAGAAGACGATGCGAAACTCATATTCGGATTGGTATTTTCGCTCCGGAATATGGTTCAGAAGCTAGGGGGCAACGACGATGTGTTCCTGTCGTACCGCACTGGCGAATACAAGCTCCACTACTACGAGACTCCCACGAGGATGAAGTTTGTTATGCTCACCGACACCGCCCAGAAGAATATGCGGCCGGCCTTGCACCAGATCTGGGCGAACCTATATGTCGAATACGTGGTGAAGAATCCGTTGTCGCCCGTCGAACATCCTGGAGGTATTGGAGTTGCGAACGAGCTCTTCGAACGGGGGTTGGAAGGATTTATAAATGCCGTGTTCAATCCATGAAGGATGGATATTCAAGAACAACCCCAAGTCGCAAATCCCCCTTGGGAGCCGATGCGAAATGGCTAAAGCATTGCCCATCGAAGAGACCCAGAGACCAAAAGACTCGGACAACAAGCCATGGGTATATATGGAGGGTGGCAGATATCGCGTGCGTATGCAGTAACCGCCGTTCTTCAAGCAGCAAAGGCATGGCTCAACGCGAATGCTACGAGGCGGAGATATACTATTGAAATGAGAGATTCACTTGCAAGTTGATACGAAGCATTACCGCAAGGCAAGGACTAATGCCGAAGAGGCGTCGTAGAAGAATTGCGAGTTTCGCTCGCTCAAGTAAATTCATTGGGTATTCTATGGCGCCTAAAACCTCTTGGAGTCTATTCAGGCATTTTCTGTCCCTGAAACATTCTCAAGTCACGGCACTTATGCCTTCCTAAACGCCTTGAATACGAACCCCATTGCCTATGCGATGCTCGATGTTGACTTCATGCTTTCTGCGTCTTGACCCTCGCAGGCCCCAGCCCTTTCCTTACCTCATCTAACTGCTCAAGCCCACTCTGTTTGCCACCTTTCTTGACCCTTCTCTTTCCAGACATCGAGTATCCTCCCAAGAAATCATCCATAATGTTATCGAAGTCAGATCTTAGGGGCGGTGCCTCGCTCATCCCGGACATGCCAGATAATCCTGACATTTTGCTTAAACCAGACATCTTACTCATTCCAGACATCATCGAGACATCATCTGGAAAGTCATCTGCAGCATATTCCTCTTCGATCTTATCGAAACGCTGGTCGAGCAGCGTAAGACCTTCCGTACGATGGAGTGCGGAAGACGTCATACTGTATTCAGAGGTAGACGTAAGAGCACCCTTCCGCTTCTTACGACGACCACCGGCAGTGAGAGCTGAGGCACCTGTGACAACAGAAGACTGTAGATCGGAGGGCGCAGCTGGTTTGGGGGCTTTAGTAGCTTTGACGTCCTTTTTGAACTTTTGGAATTCATCTAGCCAGGCATTGTCGTCCTCTGTTGCGGGAGCCGGGACAGCGTCTGGGGCAGGTAAGGTGCTGGGGTCAGTTGGTATGGTTTCGGCCTCATGTGACTTCTTCCTGCGAGGCTTCGGTGAGGTAGCTTTGACGGTATCATCGGTTTCCCAACCCTCGTCATTTTCATCTTGGAGATGATGGGCTTTGTCTTCTTCGTAGGCCTCCCAGCCTTCAACCTCCCACTCTCGTGGATCAACCTCGATACCATCTTCTGCCAGTTCATTGAAGATATCATCTTCGTCATCCACATACGCCTCATCCTCCAAAGCCTCTAGTACTTCCCTCAACCTAGGATCCATATCCGGCTGGAAGCCTGCAATCGCGTCGGGAACATTCTGTTGATCCTGATATGTCGACTTTCTCACAAATTCAGAAGGCGCAAAGTCTTCCCCGAAGATATCGCTCGCGCTCTTGCTGACACTACTACTCACACTGAGCCCAGCATCGCTTTGCCTATCATCTAGCGATGCTTCTCGAAGCGCATCTTCTAAACTCATTTTTCCTTTCCCCTTGCCCTTCTTCTCAGCCGGCGCTTCAACAAAATACGCATTCCCACCAGTACCTATGTCCCTCATATGTTGCATATAATCATACTCGGTATCATCGTAGAAAATGCCGTGAATAGCTGCCTCGCCTTCATTACTCCTAACCTTGAACCCGAATTCATCTTCCAGATCGCCCCTAGACTTGATCTTCGACCGGGTTGAGGCAGACGAGTACTCCGAAGCTGCAGAACTAGAAGCGGGCTGGGAGGCCGAGCGCAAATTTGGCGCATCGACCTCCTTGAAGACCATATCTGAGGCGTCGGCATCGTGGATTCGGGGATCGTTCTGCGCGCGGTGGACGAGGTGGAAGGTTGTAGCATTTTTCTTGTCACTGAGAGAGGGGTCAGCGGGGTCATTTCAATCATAATTTTCAAGCTGTCGAAGCTTACATGAATTTTCGGCGAGGCATGTTGAATAGCTCTAGACTTTAGTGAGACTCTGAGTGCTGAGTTGGCATGGATTGTAGAAGTAGAATGCCGAAGAAGTGGCTGACAAAACTGTGGTCGTGAAGTTCAAAATTTAAATTTTGGCGAGGGTCCGGGATGAATGACGTCCTCTGCCGGTGAAACCTCTGATTCTTCAACACAAAACCTCCCTTCCACACCTACACAGATTCTACTGCACAAGAACACTCAAGATGGTTTTGGCAAAGTCAAAGAAGAGTGTCGGGCTGGGCAACAGCCTGATGAATGACAGGTTTGGCAAGGGAAAGGGTTCGGATATGCGGCGGGGCAATTATCAAGCAGAGGGCATTCAAAGGACGGGAGTAAATGGAGAGACTGTATGTGCATATTCTCTAGTAATCCTCAATCTCTACAGCTGCTAATGAGGGACTTCCTAGTATGTCACAAATCCCAAGAAAGAGGCATCATGGGTAAAAATGCGCTCCGTGACCGAACAGGGCGCCCTCGACGAATTCTTATCTACCGCCGAGCTCGCAGGCACAGACTTTACAGCCGAGAAGATGAATAATGTCAAGATTATACATAAAGATCAGAAGAACCCATTCTTGCTATCTGCGGCAGAAGAACGGGCTACAGTCAGGAAACACCGAGAAAATAAGAAACGGCTGACGGTGCCGAGAAGACCTCCCTGGGACGAGAGCACAACACCGCAGCAGCTGGATGCGCGTGAGAGGGAGTCACTATTGCAGTGGAGGAGAGGATTGGCCGAGCTACAAGAGAGCAACGATTTGCTTATGACCCCATTTGAGCGAAATTTGGAGGTTTGGAGGCAATTGTGGAGAGTTATTGAGAGGTCAGATTTGGTAGTGCAGATCGTTGATGCTCGAAATCCCCTTCTGTTCCGATCAGAGGATCTGGAAAACTACGTCAAAGAAGTGGATCCGAGGAAGAATAATCTACTTTTAGTAAATAAGGCGGATATGATGACTTTGGAGCAACGGCAGGCTTGGGCAGACTACTTCGTTTCCGCGGGCATCAATTTCAGATTTTTTTCTGCCGAACTAGCGAAGGAGATGAATGAGGCCAGGAATATGGAAGAAGGCGACGAAGAGGATACTTATCTTGACGAGGACGACATAGAGGAAGAGCTAGACGGCGATGAAAATCGCTTGGCCAAAGCAGCACGAAAGATCGATATTCAAGACAAGGAAGAAGAGGATGAGCATTGGGTTGATGAGGAGGCAGTAGATGGAGCGGATAGCGAAGACGTCGAAGGAGAGCGAACCCGGATCCTAACAACCGACGAACTTGAATCTCTCTTCCTCGAACATGCTCCTGAGATCGACACAGGACCAGATGAAGCGCCCCGAAAAACGCAAATCGGCCTTGTAGGTTATCCGAACGTTGGCAAATCCTCTACCATCAACGCTTTGATAGGAGCAAAGAAAGTCTCCGTCTCCGCGACACCCGGAAAGACGAAACACTTCCAGACCATCCATCTCAGCGACTCCGTCATTTTATGCGATTGCCCAGGTCTTGTGTTCCCTAACTTCGCGACAACAAAAGCAGAGCTCGTATGCAGCGGCATACTACCTATCGACCAACTGCGCGAATACACGGGACCCGCCGGCCTAGTAGCCCAACGTATCCCTCAAAGTTTCGTCGAAGCAATCTACGGTGTGAAAATCCATACAAGACCGCAAGAGGAAGGTGGAACGGGTATTCCAACGGCAGAGGAGCTCCTCCGTGCGTACGCCATTGCACGCGGCTTCGCAACCACAGGCCAAGGCCAGCCGGACGAATCTCGAGCTGCCAGATATGTCTTGAAAGACTATGTCAGGGGTAAACTTCTGTTCTGCCATCCGCCTCCCACCGATCCCCCAATTGATCCTAAACATTTCAACCGCGACCTCTACGACGAAGCGCATCTTCCTCAAAAACGCCGCGTTCATCTCGCTTCTGTGACTTCTCCCTCCGTAACCGGCTCCGAGGACCCTTCGCTCATGGAGGCGGATCTTGATTTGGTTCCTCTGCCTCCAGTGCAGGGTGAGAAGACCAAGCGATTAGATAAGAAGTTCTTTGGGCCGGGCCAGGGGATGGGCCGTTTGAGCCAGCCTTTTCATTACCAGTATAGTGAGCAAGGCAAGGCGAAGCAGTTGAGTGGACGCAAGGAGAAGACGATGCTAGCGTTGGAGAAAGATGTCGACCCTTCTGAGTTGAAGTTGAATAATAAGAAGCACTTCAAAGGAAACAAAAGAAAGGGGAAGGCGAAGGCGGAGTATGATTAAGTCATGCTCGTATTGCAGAGACCACGTACCAGGTTTCTTTGACATGGATTTGATTTGCATGGGTTTGGCGTTTTCCCCTGAAATGTTCAATTGTGGTTGAGTCCAGGGGTCATTATTTCCGTCTTTGCCGACACTCTATGGAGCCAACCTACCTACTTATACAGAGGATACAGTAGGCCAATGAAAAATAAACAAAAATAGTGGTCGTTCTTTGTATTCGAACCTATGCACTGAGCAAAAAGTTGAAACCCAAGCTCTCCTTCAGATCTCCTCTAACATCTGTTCAAGGGATATAGTGACGGCTGCGGATATCGCATCGACCTCCCGCCGACTCCAGGTTACGCATCGGGTTTCAATTTACACGATCAGAAAATTGGTGGCTAGAAGAACACAGGACTTGGATGGGGAGAGAATAGTGAAGGTAGAAAGAGCAGAGGTTGGAGATTTGGTTCGTTTGGGAAGTCGCGACTTCCTAAAATGCTGTTCAACAACGATGGTGTGACATTCTATACCATTTGAGTGTACATCATAGACGGCTCTAATTATCTTAGGACAGCGACCGATGTTTTCTCTATACAGAGAGGATCGGAACTTGAATCCCACGGCTGCTACCCATTTCCACGGTTTGATTTCCAGGAATACAGTCTCATATGGATTGAAAGAAACTCCGAGACGGACGAGAGAAGAAGTAGCATTGTATAGAGTTCTGGCTGAACGGGATCGATGAAACCATCAGATGATAAACAACCTCTCTTTCCTCTCCTCGAACCCGCCCAAGCCCTCGCCATCCATAAATCCATGCAGATAGCAGTCTCCAGCTAACTGGTAGCATTTCTGTAGCCCATGGCCCGGTATTTCACGCTTACCGACCGGACGCAGGATGAAAGGAGTCTGTCCTCCACGGAAGATGAACACCTCGTCAACGAATTTAATACCTGAATTATCATACCTAGGAATCGGGTTCTCGGGTGTAGTGGAAGACTCAACGGCCATGTGCCTCCCGCTATAACCTGTGAGATGCGGACCAATCCCCATATATCCTTTGTATGTCGTGAAAAACCTGCGTTGCATGCAAGTTGCTTTTATTGCATTGTCTATGGCGCCGATGTTGTGGGATCGCTCAGGATTCGCGTAACAAGGTGTAAATGATGGGAGTAATTCTCGGTGAGAAGGCGAATTGGAGGACCATTGACGCCACTCGTCGTAAATACGCTCATCGCACTCGTGGCTTGCCCTTCGAAAGTTGTTATATTGATCGACGCGTTGCAGGGGGTCTGGTTCATATAGAGTGTCGCCGCAAATAGTACGCCAGAATGCATTACTTATTGTTCCGCCTGCAGGATAGGGGAAGTCTGGTTCTTTTCCGGAAACGCCTGCTACGCGCCATTCCTTTAGGACGTTTGAGAAGTCGTTGGGGTGCTGGCTGTACATAAGGCCTCCGGTGTCTGAGATTGAATCTATCTTGATACCTTCTAGTACAAGAACCGATTGCCCGACAAGCTGCGTAGACAATGATTTGCCACCGTGACCACCCGCATCATAGAGTTCGACCTGGTGATTGAGGTGGGGAAGGGTCATATGAGTCTCTGCTTGTGACCAGTCCGGGACCCAAGAAGGCAACCTAGGATTAGTCCTCTGAATATTTGAACCTTGGATTAGAATCGATAGAGATCCAGTCGTCTCTATCATCTTGAGAACGACCGTGGTGTAGAGCTCCGCAGCCCCCAGGGTGTAGTTTGGGATGATAGGTTGTTCGTCATGCCATTCAGTGACCAAAGGAAGCAAGGCGTATATTTTGTCCAATGGTTCAGAGGAATCTCGAGTCCGAAATTTTCGAAGCAGAGGCGCAAGTGTGGTTTTCGTCCCGTTCGAATGCCGCACTCTCAATTCCCAAATATCGGTAAGTATTTGTCCCATCTTATCCAGTATTTGTGTGGTCTCGGGCCTCAGACGCATTGAGAGGCTAGCGCAGCACGAGGAGCGGTGCTTTTGCACATTGATGGCGGCTTTGAGGAACACGGACCAGGGCATAGCTACTGGGCCATACATCAAGGATGCATTCTTTGGCAGGACAGATTCTTGCACTATCCAGATCCGACGCCACCAGTCTCGACCCATGATCCAGAAAAGAGCGCGAAATGTGTTCTTGCCGAAGAGGTTGTCTGGGCTCAGTAATTCTGCTTCAATCGACGGTACTGCTTCAAAATGCATGCCCTGAGCAAGAACTCGGATAGTGCTGAAAGCATGCAAGATGTAGTCTTGTGTATACGGGTTAAGAGAAGTTCCTGGAGCCTTGAAGGCCTCACAGCACTGCTTCGACATTTCCAATAAGGGTTTATCGCGGTCATCTCCTTTCCAGCCGATCCCTCTGGTCTGGGTGATCTTGAAGAGGTCCTCTTCGACAGTCGGTTCTGATCCAATTTCGTCAAGGGCGTTCAGCTCAGGAAGATCCGGGTGGTCTCCAACGAGAAGGAGAGCATATTTGATTGCAGCATCTGCGGCGTTAAGGGCATCATCCACCATTTGCTCCTGTGCTTTAGTCACAGTAGGGATCGGCTGCTCTGGTTGTTCACCTAGCCAGAATAGACCGCACTGGGTTTCTCCATAAATCTTACTCATCAAGGAGACTTGCGTTGCTCTTTCTTCGAGATCGTTCTGATTGATACAAATGGCATCGATCCACAGTATTCGGGGTCTCTCCGCATATCTCAAACGCCGCAAGGCTGCTTCGAGATTGTTGGTTACGTCGAAAGGATGTCCATTTAAGGAAATCAAGCCTAAGTTCTCTCGAGAGCCCCAACAATATGACAGAGCCTAATCAGCTCTTAGGTTAAATAGAATTACCGAGCAGATCTCTGAATGGCTCACCTCATACTCAGGCTTGTCCCTGAAGGACACAACGCCCAAATCACAGCGAATGTGGTCTCTCCATTCTCCTGGTTGTAAAGTGATCAAACGGATTTGCTGCTTCTCAACGTCGAGTCTAGAGTATACTTCGGACATGTTATTACAACAATCATCTAGCTCCTCCACCGGTTAGTAGTCAGTAGTTAGTGGGGTATAAATAAAGCTTTAGGACTTGGACAAGGCTGGCCCCCAAGATTCAGCCTCAGTTCCAAGTTTTCTTAACAAGCCACATTGCTATCTGTTGTGCCAATGGAATATCAACAATCTAGTGTAGAGTATTGATGAGAGAGAAGAATATATAAACCTATTGTAAAAGTAGGTTACTATTAGGCAACGAAGGGTTGCATGTGAATGAGAATGCCGCTCTAGACAATCTAAACGAAGGAACGGCTGGCTTCTTTTGGCTCTTGTAGTCCATTGCGGTAATCCATCACTTGAGGGACATGACTTCGTGGGCTGCATCACTACTGATTCGAGTTCTTCATCTTGAGGTTCCGAACTTGACTACACAGATTTTGCCAAGGCTTTGGGGAGAGCATTTGCCTAGGTAGGTATGCGATTGCCCCGACGCGGCTTGTCTCAAGATAGCTTCTCGTCCGAGGTTTGTGGGGTGACAATGTCGTGGTTTGGGATGATGAATCGAAGAATCGAAGCATCGAAGGATGATACGATCAAGATAGTTCTCAGCGGCTTGCCGTTTAACGTTCTCCCCGGCCTTCTCCCGCACTGAGTGATGAACCTCGGCAAGACGCATCTCCATGCAACGAGCATTGCGGGGAGCGGAAGCTGGGGGTAAGCTCCATCAAAGCCCGAACCAAGACTAAAATACTCGACATGGCCGAGTCGCCCCCCATCTACTTCAATTCCTCTCAATTTCCTCTCTGACTGCCAATTCTTCTCCCTAAACCACACCCAAAACTATCATGTCAGATCTACTCGTAAACAGCCATACCGGACATCTCTCGGCCTCGGCCAGAGTACCGGTTATTGCTCGACCATTCGTCAGTCAGAGAGCTATGAAGACATTAGATATTGTACGTTCTTCTCGGATCTCGAATGCGCATTCATCTCTATTCAACGATAATTAGTAAAATCTCTCCACAAGTCTAACACTGATTACCCTACAACAGGTCGAGAAATTCGTCGAGGAAGAATGCATACCCGCAGATGAGGTCTTCTCCCGCCAGATCGGAGAGACCACCGCACAACGATTCTCAAGTCATCCACAAATAATAGAAGAGCTGAAGGCAAAGGCTCAGCAGCTGGGATTATGGAACATGTTCCTGCCAAAGAATCACTTCAAGGAGGGTGCGGGATTCAGCAATCTAGAATATGGATTAATGGCAGAGTATCTGGGCAAGAGCAAGACAGCCAGTGAGGTATGAATATCGCCGTGAGATCATAGGAGAGGAGAGGGTCCGACACATCCACAGTGGGCCGAAGCACGGAATGAAAAAGCATGCTAACAGATCTTGATGTTCTAGGCTGTCAATTGCGCCGCCCCCGATACTGGCAACATGGAAGTCCTGGCAAAGTATGGAAATGAACAGCAGAAGAGGAAGTGGCTTGACCCATTGCTCGCTGGCAAGATTCGATCAGCCTTCCTCATGACAGAGCCCCAGGTTGCATCAAGTGATGCCACCAACATCGAGCTCCAAATTCAACGGGACGGAAATGACTACGTTCTCAATGGCCAGGTAACAAAATCCTTGGATATAGTTTTTGAAGATAGAAGAGTTGACCAATTACTGCAGAAATGGTGGAGTAGTGGTGCAGGCGACCCGCGCTGTCACATCTACATCGTTCTAGGCAAGACAGACCCTAACAACAAAGACAAGTACCAGCAACAGTCTGTCATTCTCGTACCCCACGACACCCCAGGAATTACCATTCACCGCATGCTCTCTGTATTCGGCTACGACGATGCCCCTCACGGTCATGGTCATATTTCTTTCAACAACGTCCGCGTCCCTGCATCCAACATGGTCCTCGGCGAGGGAAAAGGCTTCGAGATCATTCAAGGTCGTCTTGGTCCAGGCCGAATTCACCACGCGATGAGGAGTATTGGCGCTGCTGAAAAGGCACTCGAATGGTTCCTCGCCCGGATCAATGACGAAAAGAAAAAGCCGTTCGGAGAGATGCTACACAAGCACGGCGTTATGCTCGAGCGTGTTGCCCGCTCTAGAATAGAAATCGATGCAGCTCGTCTCGCCGTTCTAAACGCCGCAATTAAGATCGACGAGTCGAGTGCCAAGGGTGCCCTCAAAGAAATCGCAGAGGTCAAGGTCCTCGTGCCAGAAGTCAACCTCACCGTCATCGACCGTGCCATCCAAGCCTACGGAGGTGCTGGTGTATCTCAAGATACCCCATTGGCCTCGATGTATGCGAGCGGCAGGACAATGAGGATTGTGGACGGACCGGATGAGGTCCACCTGCTTCAGCTCGGCAGGAACGAGAATAAGAGAGGTCCAGCGCACAAGAAGAGAATTGATGCACAGAAGAAGAAGGGCGAGGAGCTGTGCAAGCAATTTGGTATCAATAGGCTCGATCCATTACAGCTGGATAGGCAGAATGGGAAGGCGAGTAAGTTGTAGGAGTGAGATTAAGGCGAGGACTTGTATATCTCACACCTAAAGAAGAAGCATAATTATAAGACAGATAAAAGATTAAAAAAAAGAAACTGAAAAGAGAAATGGCAAAAACCTAAACCCCGGTCGAGGCTAGGAAACTTAGACCCCCCCTTCGAGGAGAATGTTTTTTCACATAGCAATTCCAATTCCAGTAAATCCGTTGGATAGAATCGAACTCGAATTGTTCTCAAGCGCTCACTTCTGGTCCGACTTGCCAACTAACCCACTGGTCCTCAAATTCCTAAGTAAAAGAACTGGCAAAATAATTGGTTTTAACGGTGAGTTTCTAACGCAAAGGCAGAGAAGGACTGAACTTCTCCCATGGCGTATATCTCAACCTTCCATCTCTTCGTCATCTCAAGATTCCGATTCACCGCTCAGCTTCTTTCACTGAAACGTGATTATTCAGCAAGCACCCGATTCCTCTAGCTAATGGCGCCTGTGCTTGGTGCTGGTGTATCGTACAATTACAGACGGGTGGCCCATGTCTCGAGGATTGAGTGGAAGGAAACAAATGGTAAGAATTGGTTCTAAGGGTTATGCTGATCATTGAATCTATCCTACAATGAAGAGTCCCATGCGTAAACTTTACTAGGTCGCATTGGAGCTATGTCACTATCAACATCACCACGCTCCACCACAAGCACCATAACGGCGTAATACCGCACTTGCTTCTCCTTCCCCAGAGTTACCAAGCACAACCAGCATAGTATGAAGATTGGGAGCTGGTTTTGGTCCCATCTCCTCACCAAGAGACCCACCACCGGCACGCATACGACTTTTTACCCAGAAGTTTTTAACTCCACTGAAGTGTTATTGACGTTTACAATACGGAGGAAGAGACTGGGATATTTGTAGGCTTTATACTTGAGCTTTAGCTGACGATCTCACGTGCCTGTGTCGATTAATCCAGAATTTTGACAACGGCAATAAGAAATTCTCTTGACTCTCCTCTTGTTTCCTCACTTGCATCGTCTTGATTTCCACAACCAGAAGTCAGGCCAGTTCGGAGACATGTGGAGCTGGCAACAGTGCTGCTTGGATAAAGCTTGGCAACCATACAGCTGCGATTTGGCTGCATTTGGGAGTAATTTTTACCACCAAAGTTCCCATCATAGCGATGTGGATTGTGTTCAGATTGGGGTAACGCGGAGACGAAACTGGCACGAACCAAGTTCTTGATGCTGTGGTTGGCATAGAAGTGGAAGAGGTTTTCCTAGTGACTTAAATCTCGGAGGAGGGGAAACTCAAACGGTGCTGCTCATCATCGCTTGAGGATGATGATGGTGAACCTTGTCGACTTAGACCAAGTCAGGAACCTCCTCTCCTCCACCAGCAACCCACCGCTAATCTCATCAATGCTGGAATACACTCTTTTTGGATCCCACTCCACTATGCAATAGGAGGCCATAGTAGCGTAAAGCTGTTATCGGATCTCCAGGCCCAAACCTAACATTGGTTGAACCCACATCGCAGCCGGGTCTCCAAGAACTGAACCATAGGATATCGAGACTGTACATATATGGTGATTGCTTTCCAACCAAGAAGTTTGCAGTGCATGTATTGCGTGATTTTGAAAATTATGTTGACCAAGTCAAGCACGACACCACCACCACCACCCAGCATCGCTCTTCAGCTTCGAAACGTTTGAAGCTAAGTGCATTGCCCGCGTACACTTCGAGACGCAAGAGGCTTCGAGGACCACAGCATTTTGAGACATTGTGTATTGATCCAAATGATGGAAGATACTATGAAGAGAGGGAAGCTTGGGAAAGAAGGCAGTATTTATGTTCTGAAAGGAGGAATGAGAATGGGTGATTAGTAAGCTTCAAGGCTGGAAAGTTATTGATTGAGGTACATAAACCTCAAAAACTATAGACAGAGGAGCACCTTTTGCATCATCGTTGGATAGGGGAAGCCCGCTACAAAAGAGCAAAAGCCTACATAATGGTATTGCCTGCCGTTCAGAGGACGGCATGGCGGCCTAGATGCTCCACAAATTAGTTTGTAAAATGAGAGGGTGCGGTTTGAGAAGTCCTAAAGATGGTGCAGAAATCTTAAACCATGTTATAGCGCTCATTGTCACGAAGTGAGAGAGCTAATGTCCATCATCATCTCCTGGTCCTTCATAGAGTCTTTTCCCCATATCTATGCACCGAGGCACTACCACGAACGTAGTCTCCGACCGATCTCCACAACATGGCTGATCTCAATTCTTCGTTCTGGTCGAATACTGAACTCAATGTCGTCTCGAGACCAGAAACCACGACAGCGACATTGTTCTCGTCAGCATGCATGTTTGGCAGTCAGACCCAGCTTCATCCCCGAAGAAAATACCACAACAGAGACATCACTCCTCAGAGCACAGCAATCTTGCTATACCCGTCGAGTCGAATCTCGCCCCCAAAAGCAAGAAGGTGATCAACGGTACTCTCCGCTTGCGACTGGATACATGTAGGCCGCTAAGATGCTCTAGGAAACCATGCTCGTGATCTTCGACCTATTTTGGAGCCACGTAGATGCAGAAGTGGGTGAGAGGAAAGAAAGTAACGTGGATGATGAGTGTTTTATAGATCAAAAGTCGGAGAGGAAAAGAGTGCTTCCTTAGTCTGCCGAGACCAAGGCGATCTTTTTCTTAGTACATAAAATCACTCATTTTATGTGCAGGAACTCTTCCAATGTTGCTAGCGAAAGAGTGAAGGCATTTCAAGCTAAATCAAGGCCAATAAGAGATGGTCTGTATCTAATGGGAGAAGAAGCAATCCCGCGGTGTCGTTTATGCTATAGGGAGGTTTGGTTCTATGTGCAAAGTAAATGAGGGTCTTCATCATCACTAAATTATGAAAAACCACAGTGACCAATCTGAGGCAGCCCCAGTAAGTCCATCTTTACACCACGAATGCCGATTCGCGACCAAGCATCAACAGAAATGACAGCACAATATAAGATATGCATTTGTACTTTGTCTCCTTATGTTAAGCCTCGATCTATACCACGAGCATAGAACGATCTTTCCAGGGTTTTGAATCCCACCCCCCGGAACAGCACATCAATGTGCTTTTCTATCTTTGGCACACACGTCGCGTGGGAAGTGCTGTTCTTTGACAGCCATATCCCATCTCGCCCAAACGCGATTGATCTCACAACCAAATGCATGTGGTAGAGAAGTGCTCTTGCAGGAGGTAGAAGAGACACTTTATAGACCTTGCAAAATAAAAGACTGGTGAGAATTTATGAGCCGGGAGGTGTGGATTGAGAACTTGAAGATGAATGGGTCCGAAAAGAAAAGAAAGGAGTGGAAGAGCAATGCCGAACATTTGTATATAAAGATGAACGTCACCATCTTCCAAGGAACTTAGAGGTCATTTCCACCATTTCTTCGTGACCCAGTTCTAAGCTCAGATTCTTTCCGGTCCAAAAACGATCACGAAGCCACATGGCTTCATCTTCCCCACTTGTTATAATCAATCTTGACGTCGGCTCCAAGAACAATATCGAAGGCGTCGTGGATATGCAGTGAGACACATGTGCGCGTATTGGTGTTAGCCTAGAAGATGCTCGCTGGCGGACATGTCCAATAGCCCTATGTATTATCAATCAAGTTGTAGCATAGGTGCGGTGAAGAGGAGGAAGCGGTTTTTTGGAAGAGGAGAAGAGGTATTGAAAGACCTCCAAAAGCTAGGAAGAGTAAACGAAAAAGAACGGAATAAATTATAGAGCTTCTCAATACGATTATCATCCACTCATGTTTAAAGCTAGGTACATGAGCTATTAATGAGCTATTAATGAGCTCACCGTTAACAACTTCACATGCGGCATGCCTCAAGCTGTTTGATTACGCCACGCACGCCTCGATATATGATACAGGATCTAAGCGCTACCTCTACGCGGTTGCAGATATAACAGGTAGAATACCAGTGACCCCCTCATTCAGATCACAATCATAGAATCCGCCAATCCCTGCCTCCAATGTCACATTATCAGGAGAAATAAAACGATTTTGAGCAAATGTCGTGACAGGGCTGGAATGCACGAATAAGTTTCCATCTTCAGCTTCGTAAGGAATGATGAAAGCTGATGTTAACGAACCTTGAGCCATCCTCGTAGGTATGCTGGGCCGCAATGCTGAAATTGCACGTCCTATCTCCACTGAAAGGATCCGTGAAATAGAAGGAGAAAGAAGGGTCCGCGCAGGGGACCTGTGAATTCAACATTAGATGCACGCACGAAACATTCTTTGGGGTTTTTGTACCGGAGAAGCGGAGGTCGGGTATCCTACACCAGCCTTCGACCATTGAGTGCTACATGTCGTCGTTGCGTTGGTTGCTGGATCCGGATCGTAGAGTTGGAAGTTTATGGTGTTGTTTCCGGTGTCGCTACCTTGTAATGTAGAACCGGGGTGGTGCCAAATAAGGCTAGGGACGAGGTAAGAAGGAAAGCCGGATGCGAGAGATGAGATGGTGAATCCCACAGTAGAGAGAATAACTGAAGATTTCATCGTGGCTTGAGTAAGTGTGATGTACTTGGTGTCTTCTGAAGAAGTCTGTATAGGGTGATGTGTTGATGTGTTGATGCGATTCAAGGGTCACGAAGCGGCCATTCTTATAGCAAACGTAGACTTAGGCCAACCACATCTATTGTTAGGAGTAGCATCATAGCTTACCTACCTTTCGTTGTGTTCGCGTATGGATACGCCTGAAGATGTCTGACTTTTTTGTTGCAACAAGGTTGTGCAACGAGGTTGATGACTTAAAAAGAGCATGATTGGACCATTTCACTAATCCCAGTTGTAAATTTTGCAATACGAGCGCTGCAAAGGACGATCGATACCAGGGGTTTTACTCCGATGGATCGAAGCCTCATTTGCTGACAAGGATTTCGAGGTTCGTAGTAGATACTCAGCCCCGACAAGTATTCGGGCCATCTTGAATAAGGAAACGCTCCTGGTTGTTTAAATTCCTTTTTCAAGAAAGATCGGAAACTGCATTGAGCGGAGGATCTGATGAGCCGGCCCGACGCCTTGTCACCTGCGAATACCCAATTGCCAATAGCGTCGAGATGTAGAAAGGTTTGGATGGTGGAATTGCTTACCAAACCTCTTTGTCCTATTCCTACTCCGTGTCCTATCCCTACTCCGATACCCCTAGCCGGGGCTGTGAAGAGTCTTGGTTCGCGCTGGGACTTTACTTGTCTTCCACTTTGGAGACTCGGCACACGTATTCCTCAACCAGACAGATGCTTCCTGCTAATCAGGAAGCAAATCCCCCATCACAACTTTTATCCTCTCACAAGCTATCTTCGTCAGCATCTCTGGCATTTCGATCCTCGTTACGACCAACACCCAAAAGTTCTCCTCGATTAGGTTAACTGTGGTTGACACAGCCTACCTATGTCTAACAGCATGAGCGAGTTTCAGTGCTGACGGTGACCGATCTCTGTTGAATGCTTGACGACAGTGGGTTCGCGAAGAGTATGGAATGTTGTGTAGACTACGTATGGAGTGGAACCAGCATGGTACGGGGACGTGTTATAAAACAAAACTCTATGAGGTACTGAAGGATGAAGACCTGACTAAATGGTGAGCTTGGATGCGTAATGAGTAAGTGTGAAGGAACAAGATGGAAGCATTGCCTTCAGGCCTTTAGCACTGATGCACGGTCCATCCGCTATTTATATACGATTTCCGGTCAGCACGCGACAATCCATCATTCAACCTACCTATGTTGTGCATCCCGAGAAGCTTTTATATTCCACTTGCACAACGTCCAAGCGTATGAGTGTCAACATTGGTCCCAAATCAATGGCCTGTTACCATGCATCGAGCTGCTGGACAGCGGCGGACAAGTCTTCGTGAGCTGTTCATTTGTCCTACGGTCCGGATCCACTTTCACTTTTACGCTTCTTTTCGAACACCCACTTAATAGACAGTATACCGAAAGAGATTTATTCGAGAAACAGCTCTTGGCCCCTACGAATACGCACCATCCATTGTCGCATGAAACCATGGGAAGTGACACAACTTCCAGGCTTCCAAGCCACCCGACATCGAGGGATTCTTGAACTTATGATACTAGCCACGATCTTTCCCTTTCAAAATCTCCTACTAAGTCCTTGCCATGTGCCTCTCGCCATGTGCCTCTCGCCTCCATTCTCGAGTAGACTTTGGATTTCCCCATGGTTTCTACTGCGCCTCTGGGGACTCATCCATATACGCTACTGTCGGTTTCCCAAACAGCGGCATCATTACATCCACTTCGAAGACTGTAGACAATGACTCGATATCTCACACAAGGCCAACTTCATCCAATTCTCAATCTCTCACAGGATCGACAACCACGTGCACGGCCACATCCAGCCATTTTCCAAACTCAAAAAGAACGATTGGAATAGGGCTTGGTGTTGGTGTATCCATAGGTGTGCTCACCACAGCAGCTGCAACGGGCGGCATGTGGTTGCTCCTAACGAAAAGAACGAGGGCTCGCCTTGAAGCTCTAAATGTAGGGCAACAACATCGCCAAGCGAGAAGAGAATTGACTGCGCAAGATATATCAGAGATAAATGGGCAGGAATGTCGTGAAATTGGTGGTCAGGATAGACACGAAATGCCTCAGCAGGCAAGGAACGAATCACCTGCGGGGACCACAGCGACGAAGCTTGCTTGTTAGACGGATTGGCTGAGCAATGGGGATGCACAAGCAACGTTTAAGGAATCACCGCAGTGGATTTGAGGATATTTAGGATCATCGAGCGTGAGACTACACTGGGGCTTCCAGCGCAATTAAACACTTCTTGGACGTAGAATCTGGCTCTTCCTGTACTTTAGCATAATTGGACTTCACAAAGGTCGTTGCGAACACCAGGGTAACTGTCAATAACCGGAGAGATCAGTTTGCCAATCCAACATCCTCGTATGGTTTAGCGCCGAAGCTATCTAAGCTAATCGTAAGGCTGCTATTAAGGCTGTCAAAGGACCAGGGTACCGATGCCCCAATGTAGTAAGTATCGACTATTTAAGGCCAGAAGAAATACGGTGAGTATCAATACGGGGATCCCGAGCGAGAAAAAAGAGGGCTAATGCGAAGGCCATCATGAAGATCAAAGTATGGGATTTTTTAGGAATTGCAAAGAGAATTGGAAGTAGTTTGATAAGGTTAAACACAAGCTCTGATAGTTCCACATGGCAGTACGCAGTGAATCAGATGATTGGTGGTACTGGTGCTTGTTGTCTTATTTTTATGCCACCGACCTCTATTGACTCATTCCTTCCTTTTGATGGCAGTACATCACCGCCAATCCCCGGCCTAAACGTCGCAAAAGTCTACTTAAGCTCCGATTTAGTTCCCCCCTCGCTACGATCGTAATGGCGGTTGTGAACACAAAGATATACGTCTCCGTAGCTCAGGACCAAGGTACTGGTACAGAAAGCAGAGTGTGCTTCGATTTGACGTTTACCAACGGCGTCTCCATAGCGTCGAGGATTCGAACCAACGACGTTGATGTCAAGACTTGACCATTGCTCGAGGATTAATATCAAAATAAAACATCCTTAGCATAAGGCTTCTAGAGAAGGATGAGCACAAACCAAAGTCTGGGTCAATGTATGTGGTAGTTGTTGCAGCATGCGCGATCCAGTAATGATGTAAAAAGTCAGACCTCCCCTATGTTGACACAACTATGTGGCAACAAGAGCCACTCGATGATCCTGAATGCTTCAAGGCCAGGAAAAAGTGCATGTCGGGCCTTTTCTCAGGTACATTAGGAATCGTATCGACGTAACGATCCAGCTAATATGACGTGACGTTGCGTTGTTTGGTTCCTTTTATATGATTGCCACCTCAGCCACTCCATCCTTCGACGTATGGTGGTATTCGATCGATCCTTTATAGAAACTCCATGAGCTGACACATTCCTGACTCAGGCGTCCAAGGAGACCTGCAAGGCTTCCCGTCCGTCTTCCAATGCATTCATCGGGAAACGTTGACCTAATTCGGAAGTGCAAAACATGCTGCAGACAGAGACTCCCTTCACGCAAGCCCACAAACCTCCAAAGGCCACCTGATCCAAGGTAAATGCTCGTCATCGATCACTGGTTGCATTTCCATCAAAATGTGTTCGGCGAATCCATCTAGATACCAAAAATATGATGCTCGCTTGATCAGTATGCACATGTGAGCCAGGAGAACTAAAGCTGGTCCTTTCTTTTCGCCGAGATTCTCGAGATACTCCTGGTCTACGTGCTCAACCCAGAACAAAACGGCATACTTGGGTCCAATCCGACTCTCGGGAGAGAAGGTTAGAGCAAAGGCTTGTCGTAGCCATCGAATAGCATCTTCATATGATGGTCCAGATTGCTCTTCGTCCGGTGGCAGGTTTGTGAACATACCATGCAACTCCACGAGACGAAAATCTTCAGGATTCAGGGAAACGTCTACAAAGGAGACTCTGCGTCTATGTAGTTGATCCTTCATTGGCCCGGTTGCTAACCAAGTGTACCATTGCTGAGGAAGTTCGCCGACGCCTCGATGTAGGTACAGCCACTCTGGTGCTCCGCCAGTGTCTCCAGGTCTGGTGTTGAACAAGCTCTCTTCCCTTGGGGCTGCAAAGGAGTAGACGGTAGTGAGTGCGGAGAACGCCAGGAGCGCATGAACATTGTCTGCTGTTACGTTGTTGAGATTGGAACGGTATTCAGGTAATGCTAGGTCTTGATGAAAGGCCGCTAGTTGAACGTTTTTGGCGCGAATAGTTGGATTAGAAGTAAGTCTGGCCAAATGAAGAGCTGAGACAGCGAGTATACCGCGCATAAGGAATGGATATCGATGAGCTAATATGGGAAGGTCGACCTGCCATGGTTTGCTACCGTCTTGATGACCGTCACCGAAACCGAAGCAGGTAGATATCGTCCACTGGTGAAGAAGGGCTAGATCCCTAAGTGGCAGCTCGTTGTATTGAGGTTGTGGCTCCTCTATACTGCTCTCAGGTGTATGAGAGGAAGTGGTCGGCGTTGTTGTAGGTGTAGAAGGTTGACCTTGGGCTTGTATCATCTCAGTCGGCGATGGATATATGCAGTCTGAGGAATATCGATGGCAATTAGAGCACTTTGGTTTCTCCTCATCACACTGAAGATTGTTGGTCATTCAAGGTTCATCGTTTCGGTAGGATCTTGAATCGACTTGGTGGCTTGTCAGGAGACAGCGTACCTTGATCTTTCTCCGCTTGCATGTTGAACACCCGCTTTTGACCTTTCGATGAGGACGTTTCTTGTAGACTGCCATGTGTAAGAGGGTGTTTGATCAAGAGCGTCGCAACCAAATACCTTTCGTGTCGTCCGCCATCACTAGAAAACGATATTGCGGAAATGAAGTTCGGAGATTAGATAAGTTGTGAACAGTACAACGATCATTTATTGATTTGCACAAATGCCAACGACTTCAAGAGTCAAACAACCACAGATGCAAGAAGACGAGAAGAAGAAGATGATGATGATGAGGATGAAATAAGAGATAAAAAGAACAGTTTGCAACTCCTTTCGGGGGCGACCGATAGTTCAGAAGCACGAGAATCATAGTGCAACTTCGGTGTTCCTTCCTACAAAATAGGCCTCCAAAGCTCTAGGGCTGAAATAGTGCATCGTTTGGACCCTTGGACACTATATTTCGGCAAATCACACGCGAACGAGTTACCTTGGAATGTGCCTTACAGATTTCGCGTATGACAAATCGTTAGGCGCTCAGTGAATATAGATAGCTCTTGGAGTTGTTGCTTGACCGCCATATGCGGCATTGTCTTCGGGCTCTTGCTTTCGCGAAACATTGACGAAGGCGAATACGAATATCCTGATTTTGACGAAGGCGAATACCAAGTTCCTGATTGCGCAGTGTGCCGGAAAGCGAACGTGCGGAGTAGAATTCAGAGAGAAGCGCGAGTTTATCGCGAATTGAGAACCTGCGGACGGTGATGCGAGATGTCCAGATGTCCACGAGTTGTCCTTTTTTGAAGATACAAAGCAACCTGGAAAAGACGAACTGGAATGCTGTTAAGAGGAACTTCTTTGAATATCACCGTCTCCGATTCGCGGCTCCGGTTGAAAAGGTTACAGCAACGATCATGGTGCACTTTTTGCCTCTGTAATTAGGAACCGGAGTCTGCACAGGATAGCATGAAAAATAGTCGTAAAAATGCAGGGTGCGCAACGAAGAAATAAAAAGCATCGCTCAGCCTCTGCACGCGCTGCCTCCTCTTGAATAATATCTTGAATCAGAATTCTGGAGGATTTAGTTGTACAACACTAAGTAAAAGATCTAATTCCGTTCAACGTCATTGAGGAGATGTTTGTTCGCGAAATTTGCCAAAACTCCCTTGTCTCGGTCATTGATTGGATTGAACTACTCCATTATTTCGAAACCGACTGTTGGGGTAATTACGAGGCTTCACGTAAACTTGCTGAACTGATTTGATGATGTTCAGCGATGCTGCATTTCAATACTTGTAAACAAAGCCAAAAGCCGTGCATATTCGCTCATATTTCACTTTATCGACGTGGTGCTTATGAAGGACATAAAGTGGAACATCAAGCTTGAGATGACAGCCATCTCTCAGGAAACCATGGTTGCCTAGGTGCTCGCCCAACGGTCCGTTGCGGTACCGCGCGGACAGCGCAACATCAAGTAATAAGAAACTTGGCAAAAGGCAGAATAATCATCGCACAAGAAACTGAACAACAGCAACTTCCTATTGTTCATGAATATCATCAAAATAAAATTTGCCAGCCTCAAATCGCATCGAATTCCCATACAGAAACCACATTTCTCGCGTTCGCATCCCTTTCCAGCTTAACAAGGCAGCGAAACAAGGGGATCGCCATTGGCTAGTTAGACCAACGCACGCCCCTCGCTCGCCTCCCCAAAGAACTCACCCCGACACAAGTTGTCGCCGCGACCAACAACCTCCATTGCAAGCAAAGCCTTCCCTCACATCCCGGCACCACAGACTCATCAGAAAATTCACAAAAATGGCAGCCCCATCAAACGCATGAGCTGATGAGCACATCCATCGCTTCAGCGAGAATATATCGACGGGTTTTGGGTCGAAAAGGCGACGGCAAAGCCTGCGCGATCGCTGCGACCGAGCGCAGCTTTGGCCACAAAATCGCGAGGGACTGCGAATACGCAGCTCAGTTTCACGACTACGCTTGCCACGGCAACGCTGCATCATCTCACTTCTGATTGTCGCATTCGACAACGCTCTCGTTCAACCTACCCACATCATCAACCATGACGCAACGGGTCACCGGCCAACGCTTTCGCCAGCGCAAACTTTCTACCAAGCAGAACTTGCAGGTAGTACGCGAAAATGAGGTCGAAAAGCAGCCTGACGACGACGCGACCCGTCACATTCCTAAGGTCGAGACCGGGGTGGAGAAGGGCGAGGAGATTGTAAGTTTTTCCCAGCCCGCGCCTAACCGCTTCCGTCGCCTCACCACCCCCTTTATCTACGCCTTGCTGTCGTCACCGCGTATAGTCGCCACTTGATGACTCAGACGCATTCTTTCATACTTACCAATTTTTGAACATCGCGCAGTCGAAATAATAGAATGCTAACGTGTCGAGAAATAGGAACACCACTTACAAGCAGTCATCTCAGCCGCAGCAACAGGCGGAAAAGTTGAACCTCTCTACATCCCAACACCAGAGGCTAAAGCAAGTAAACTTGCATATGATGACCTCTATCCAAGACACTTCACACAACCAGCAACTTACATTCGCTTTTCATCCACCGTAGAAGACACTTCGGGATGTCCGTACTGCATGACCGGTGATGATGTTGCCTTTCTCAAGACATATAATCACAAGAAAGGCAAAACCGTCCAATGTTCCGAAGATGAGTTCGAAGAAGTCATGAACTTTTTCGAGCAGACATCGCAGACAAAACAGCCCATGGCACATATTGACAATCCACCGGTCGTCTCGTATGAAGAACTGGAAGCAGAATTCGACGACACCATCAGTGAGTCAGCCAGGAGGTTTGCCAAGGACATCTACAACCACTGGAAGAACCAGCGGACGTTGAAAGAAAACTGTCCATTGATGCCCACGTTGAAGTTCGAGACGAACCTCGACACCGACGATGCAGATCCGTATGTGTGCTTCCGACGTCGGGAGGTACGGCAAGTCCGGAAGACGCGTGGTAGGGATGCGCAGGTGACGGAGAAGCTGAAGAAGCTGAGGAAGGAGTTGGAGGAGGCGAGACTGTTGATGTCTCAGGTGAAGCGTAGAGAAGTCTTGTATCGGGATCAGCTTGCCATGGACAGGCAAATCTTCGAACAACGGACTGCTGTAAAGGAGATTAAGAGGAAGCTTAGCATCAAAGGTGATGACGAAGAGCTCCTCATCAATCAAAAGGTACGTGCGACATTTAGAGAAGATGGTGCTCCACTTACTGACGTCTGGCAGCCTGCGCCGAAACCAAAACCCAAAGTCGATGTCCAGGCTATCCAACGAGGCATTCCCGGAATGGGCCCAAAGCCATCAATCACACGTGCGGATGGACGCCTTCTCGATTCTGACCTAATCTCTTTAGAAGAACAGCAGGCCAAACGTTCCGAGGCAATTGATGGCTTCATCGAAGAAAATCTGACTAAGCACCAGAAATGGAACGTTGGATGGGTAGACCAAACATGGCGACCAATCACCCCGCCTTTGGATCAACCTGCCTCAAAATCCAATTTCCGACCAGTCTTTACGAGCTCACAGCTACCCACACCACCAGCCTCAGAATCCTCTGAAACTTCTGGTGATCCCATGCAGATTGACTCGGGAGTAACTAAGCGCGAGACACGTTCGATGGCTCGGATCAGATATGCAACTCCCCCGGATGATGTGCCTTATCAAGAGCAGTGCCGGTACCGTCGTCGTACGGGCCGTGGCGGTCGTGTAATGATTGATCGTCGTGGGGTAAAGCGACAGCGTCTAAATCCAATAGATGAACGGGTCGCAGATCGATACAAATATTCTGGAGACAGCAGCGAAGATGAGCAGATATATCCTGTCGACTGGACGGACAACATGCATATTCGATATCGCATAATGATCGATCGACAGGGAGAGAAGTCGCAGCATGCTCAAGCGGCAGCGCAATCGCGAAGGGCGATAGCGGATTCCAATCATAACCGATCCTCATCTGGACACCTGCTACCACCCTCATAGAGTTGAGAGGAGAATTCTTACGTTCCGAGATGACTGTTGACATTGTTATGGGGCCGATCAAACCTCTTGTTTTAATCGGGCGATGGATTGGCGTGTCTGAGTTCGGATATTTTGATTGGTGGAAGGACGGTATTTGATTATGTACAACAGTCCCCATCGGACTTTTTGGAGAGAGACGAGGTTATCACACCCGGCTTTCGATTCGATTTGGCGGAAACTGTGTGGAGCGTACCTATACCCTGTAGATTAGTAGCCATCATTGGCACAAAAAAACAACCACAACAGAAAGGCTCACCTGAGCAATGATACCCACCACTACTTAGCCATTTCCCATTTTTCATGTGTTCACAGCAAAGCAGCGCATCCTATGCAAACTTTCTTCTCTTGCTTACATCGTTCTGGGGACTGGTTTCAGTCCTCTTCACCCTTGTTTCTCTTGGATCGCCTAATTCTTCGACTATGCTTTGCAAGATCTTTTCGGTTTCCCTTAGTATCATCTTTTCTCCCATACGCACTTGCTTTGCCATCCGCTTTCTCGATTCACTAGGAAGTGGCTCCTGGAACTCCATGTCAAGGGTGGTTGGGTACTGGGCGATTCGAGACTTGATAATGCTAAGAAGTGTTCTTGCGCCTCTCGGAGAGTGTTTGTCGTGCTTCGGTAGCTTTCCCTTGGACTTCATGCGATCGAACTCGGATTGTGATAAGAGCAGTGCTTCGATGAGCACAACCAGCTCGGAAGAGATGTTTCCAAGGGGGTCGTTTTCATCTGCGACTGCTATGTCGTAGCCCGAATCTACGATATCATACTCTTCCAGATATTCCAGCTGTGGGCATCAGGATTGCCGAACTTGCATTGGATCTGAATGAACTTACTCTTGTGTCAATCACGGATTTCGAGACATGGCCATCGTTCTTCAGAATCCCGCAGACTAACTCGAATGGTATCTCTACCACATCGTACTTGGCATAATTGTCCGTGATGTATCCATATCGGCGAAGTATGTCCGATCGAGGAAGAGGTCCATAATCATTGAAGATTTGCTCTCCTGCCTTAATGGGCTTAAGTGCTTTCATCACCAGGGCATCGGCTTCGTGAAAAAGTCGCGCCTGATCTCAGATTAGCAGAGCACCAAAATATGTCGCCTCTCAACGAACATTATTTCTGTCAGCATCAGCGTTGAGCATATCTGCCAACGGTACCATTCCTTTCGGTAAGGCCTCATCCTCCTCCTCCGACACATACCCTTCTTCATCGACTTCTTTGTTGGGATTGGCAGGCTCGATGTCGAAGGCATATGCCATGATAATGGACCCCATACGATGCGCCAAGGCGAGCAAGTCCAAATCTGACAGCTGAGGCGTTCTAGCAAGAATAATATCCTGATGCTTCCGGATGACCGGTATCAGTATCTCATTAAATGTAGCATTAGCCCCATCTCTTCCAATCTTGTTCTGCACAGCGCTGGCTTGCAGTTCTGCCAGCTCGTCCTCGGCCCAGAACATAAGCGTGTCGAATTCTGTGGGAAGGATGTCGAAATAAGCCTTCCATTTCGAGGCGCCATCTTGAAGAAACTCGAAGATCATGACGAGAATTAGAGAGAGCCAAGGATCGAGCTCTTGAAAAACTTCGCGGAGTTTGGCGCTGAGGATGGAGTTCTCTACAGAGAGGATTGTGGAGCGGGGGATACTGAATAGAAGTTCATCTTCTTCGATATCTGCTTTAGCCACTGAGCTTCAAGTTAGCTATTCTGTCCCAGGAAAGTGATTTGCATCTGGGAGTAAAGCGAAAGGTTGCCCTGAACGCTTCCTGGAAAGGGATATCAACCTACCAACAGCTCGTCCTTCATCCATTTCCCGCAAATCTTGGAGACTAATCTTTCCGCTGATATTGGCTGAAGACTTTGCTAGCCAGGCCATGAAGGCGTTTGACTTATCTTCAAATTCATCATCCATCATTTTCGATTTTGTTTTGTAGTGTTGTAGAGTTCTGGAGTGTGATAGCGAAAGTAATAATTTAGCGGAGTATGTGTAAGTTTTTCCGGAGCCGAAAGTCCGTTATTGGACGAATGCACACCGCAATCCGAAATGGTAACACGCACTAATGATAAGTTTTGAATTGATATGAGGAAGAAAATGAACATGGGCAAAGATCAATTCTTAGTTTTTCTTAGATACTTAAAGTGCTTTCATATAATATTGAACTGTGCCCTGAGAAAACTTAGAATATGGCGGATAGGTATTCTACCTTAATCGGCCAATACTCCGACGCGAATCAGTTTCAGCCAAATCAGTTTCAGATCTCTAACACATAGAGTAGACGACTGCGAATGAAAATCTCGAGGCAAGAAATTACCATATAAAGTTCTAGGACGAATTTACTCGCCTCCAAAACTGGACCCATTCCAATTCTCAGCCCTATCATTCTCTTATCGATAAAGCCTCGAAATCATCGCCCCTCCAGCACTCAACTTCACATTTCTTAAAGCCTGAATCCCCGCAAACACCTGCAAAATGATCGCGATCGGCCTTGAAGGCAGCGCCAACAAAATAGGCGTAGGAATAATATCACACCCAGGCAACTCCACATCCATCAAACCTCCCATCATCCTCGCAAACCTCCGACACACATACGTCTCTCCGCCCGGCGAAGGCTTTCTCCCCAAAGACACAGCGAAGCACCACCGAGCATGGGTAGTGCGATTAGTCAAGCAAGCTATGCGACAGGCGAAGGTCACGATAGAGGATGTAGATTGTATATGCTATACCAAGGGACCGGGGATGGGCGCGCCGTTGCAAAGCGTGGCTGTTGCTGCGAGGATGTTGAGTCTGCTTTGGGGGAAGGAGTTGGTTGGGGTGAATCATTGTGTTGGGCGTACGTCTATATTCTCTTTCCCCTAGGCTCCATATAGCAGGATGGAGTGAAAGGATTAGCGGCCTGTACTGCTTGACTACCAGAACTAACGGCGCAAAACAGACATCGAAATGGGCCGCGCAATAACCCACGCCGCCAACCCCGTCGTCCTCTACGTCTCAGGCGGCAACACCCAAGTAATAGCCTACTCCTCCCGCTACTACCGCATCTTCGGCGAAACCCTCGACATAGCCGTCGGAAACTGTCTCGACCGCTTCGCACGCACTCTCCGCATCCCCAACGACCCCGCCCCGGGCTATAACATCGAACAGCTCGCTAAACAAGGCAAGAACCTCGTAGACCTCCCCTACGCGGTCAAAGGCATGGACGCCAGCTTCTCGGGCATACTGGCGAGTGCGGACGTCTTAGCGGGTCAGATCAGGGAGGAGTTGGACGAGGGGAAGAGGTTGAGGACTGAGGAGGGAGAGTTGGTCACGAAGGCGGATTTGTGCTTTTCGTTGCAGGAGACGGTTTATGCCATGTTGGTGGAGATTACGGAGAGGGCCATGGCGCATGTGGGGTCGGATCAGGTGCTGGTGGTTGGCGGTGTGGGGTGTAATGAACGATTACAAGAGATGATGGGGTTGATGGCTAGGGATAGAGGTGGTAGTGTGTTTGCGACGGATGAGAGGTTTTGCATCGATAATGGGATTATGATTGCGCATGCCGGCTTGTTGGCTTATGAGACGGGCATCAAGACGAAGTTGGAGGATAGTACGTGTACGCAGAGATATAGAACTGATGAGGTGTTTGTCGGGTGGAGAGAATGAAAATTCCAGATTACCAAGTTGCAGTAGTATTGCCATGACTAACATGAAGGCCAAGGGCGACGAGCAGAAATCGTGTTCCGTCATGATATCCTTCAAGTCTTTAAAATACCTATATGAAATAGTACATATAGAAAAAGAAATGAATTGCCAGAGCCAGGCGACCATCATCCCGACCTTTCTTGCCTTGAAGAGCTTTTGAGAGAATGCGCCGTGCCGTGGAGGGCCCTTTCCCTCAATGCCCAATATGAAATTCTATCGCAGGAAAAGCTCCCTCAAAAATGCCCATTCGATCCTGACCATACGCCCATTTCCAGATGTTGCCGGGTTGAAGGCCGGCATACTGGATGAGCAAAGACTATCCCAAAACTAGGTATTATTTGCAAGCCCAAAACGATGAAGAACGCCGGACCATTATGATCATCGTTCTTCAGAATTGTCGTTCTATGCGTCAAACCATTGGGGCTTCGTTGCCGGAAGATACTAGGTGCTTTTCATACGCATCATCGCGCTTGTCACGAATCTCTATCTCTTTCTACATCGTCGTTCTTCGATTTATACATAATTGTTGTCAGGAACTGCCGAGAAGTTAGCGATAAACTATGTACGCCGAGTTTAACGCAACTTACCTTCTGTTTATACCTAGTAGTTGCGCTTGTTGCAAGAACATTATCTTTGATGCTGCTTGTTGCCAGATGGTTTAAGACTGTGTGGTTGGGTAAGATCAAGACACTGCTATCGTCTTTCATTGGGGTGGTTCCATTCAAGATGCTTTTACTAAGGAACATTGGTAGTGTAGGAGGCGTCGGAAGGTTGCTTGCAGCTGCGCTGGCCCGGTCAAATCTTGATGACTCCTCGGGACAATCTAAATCAAGCAAATACCGAGGTATTACTGAATGATAGTTCTTCGGAGACGTAGGCACGGTCGGCGCTGGCTGGGGCGGCGGTTGTGACTTTGAAGCCGCCCGTGTAGAAGGAGTGGATGCAACGGGCCGAAGCTCTGGGGTTGGAGGCAAGATTTGCGGAGGATAGATTCCAATCGGGGCTGGCTGTTCGGAGACGGGTACGGGCTCTGGCGTTTTCGACGGGCCGGAAGTACTCGACGGAAGCTGAGGAAGGTCGTCTGGCGAGATTTCGAGGTAATTAACAAGGATGTTAGTGAAATCTACAGCTGTCGGTAAGGAGTCTGAAAGTTTCATCTCGCCGTCGACGATGAATTTGAGGTGATGCGTGCCAGGCATGATGTTGATGAGAGCTGAAAGCGCATTTTTATGTTTACTGGGACCACTATATTTCAAAGCAATGTCAGCGTGCAGTGTAACCTCAAAACTTCTGGCAGGAGATGAAGACATTCGCGCATGAGAGTCCAAGGAGCGTCACCGCTGCTGATGGACGACATCTCCGAGCCTATCTCAGGCTCGATGCCAGACAACCAGACGGATGTGTGCATGGATAGAGGAAAGCTGCATGACTCCAAACAAACGAGGCTTTGGGGAGTTGGACCTCATGCTAATAACAAGGATCACATGACGGAGTGTCTCACGTACTTTCTATGCAGCCTGTATTTTCTATCCCAATTCCCCGCAAATGTACCCGTCACATACACCTTTTCACCCGGTTGATTCCACTCAATGATCGTTGGAACCGCTGGCTGAGCGCCGGATTCGGGACTGTTGAAGCCATCGCCCAGGTCGTCTTCATCTACAGTTGTACTGCTCAACACAGAGCTCCGCCGGGGCAGCACGCCATCTACATCGCCAGGATCAAGAGGACTGGCAAGGTCTGCAGGAGAGATGATGGGGGACCCCGGGGTATGCACCTCTTCCTCAATTGGGAGCGGCAGGCGTGGAGGGCGGCTATACTGCGAAGGCGGGATGTAGTATTCGTCTTGGGGGGAGGCGACTGGCTCGACGGACGAGGGTTCTATTCTGTGCCCATGAACAGTGTCATCTCTGGGCAGCGCAGGGACGTCGACCGGCTTTGTGTGAGGCGACGAGAAAGCAGGCTGCTTGCCCTTTGGCGGGGTCGAGTCTCGGTGAGCTTTTGGGCGTGACTGTTCGTTGCCCATCTTCTCTTCGGAGGTAGGTCTGTCTCTCAGGTAGAGGTCGTGGGCTCTCAGCTGCTCGGCAACAGTGGTGGCAGCAGCCGTGGTCTGGGATCGGCCGCGAGAATTTGGGCGGACGGCGGAGGAATGGGCAGCGGCACTCTCCAAACTCGCTGAAGGAGGAACGGCGGTTGCTTTGACGTTGCTTTGACTATGACTGAGGGCTTGGATGCTCTCACGACGACGCGGGCCCACACTGCGCGCCGGCTGGGTGGCTTGGTGAATTGTCGCGGGGCCATGTGATGCGCTGCCAGAGCCCGGAGATTGGGGGTTGCTGGTGGTGTTGCCCATGGCTTGGAAGCCTCAACCAAAGCACCAAGACTGCATCAAAGGAGATAGACAAGCACGAACGGGGGAGCAGAGATGGCGGGCTGCGTAGGGCTGATCTGGCACAACACTCAGTCCCATCCAGCTCTCGAGGTGAGGTCTCGGGTCGGGAGGAGGCATCAGGCTCCCCCAGATTTTCAAGCTCCCTGCTGGAGCCCCACGACCCCCTGTTTCTGCGCCGTACCGCAAGGGACCTGCACAGGCCAGCGTCCTCTACGTCTTGTCGAGCATCAATTTCTGTTGTTCAATCACCGTGCCATCACATCGCCATCACCATGCAGCCAACCCGAGCAGACATCTTCAGTGGTGAAGTCAAGCTTCCCCTTTGAGCCCTTTGCATTTCCGGGTCCAATCCAGCATCAACATGATATGAACACGGCAAATCCTATCTCACACCATCACCGTCATGGCTAGCTTTCTTACTGGTCTCTACTATGTCTCCCTGCCGATCGTCAAGCCGGTGCAGTGGTTGTTGATTGCTCTCTCGCCAATCTGGTACCTCCTCCAGTTTTTCCTACTCCCGGTCCTCCATTTACTGCATGTCGTGTTCGGTGTCATCACATTCCCGTTTCGGCTCCAATTACTAGATAAGCTCGAGGTACGGTCGTTGATGCTCGAAAGACAACCTTCCACAGCTAACATTTTCTGATCAAGACTATCTACATCTATCTCGGCATTGCCGCTCTCATCGGGTTCATCGCCGGAGGCATCCTACACTATTGCTTCAACTTCCTCTCTTCAGCTCTCAATATCGACGTGGCTACCGAGGCAGAACAAAATGGAAGAACAGTGGCTTCATACAGGGCGCAAAGGCGCAAGAAGAAAGCACAATCGTTTGATCATCCGCCAAGCCCTGCTGCGATAAAGAAAGAGGATAGGCTCCAGAGCCAGAGAGGACTTCTCCCTCAAACCATCATGGAGGAGGAAGATTCTGACTTCTGACGCTTTCACTAGTGAGATCTTCCATGCTGTATCCGCGTCCGTAGTTCATGTCCCGAGACTGTTCCGAGTCCTCATCTAGACAACATTCTTCGAAACCATACTTTTGGTGGGCTTGATGTGCGTTTCCGGTCGCAAATGTTCTCTGAGGTTGTAATACCGTCGTGGAATCTACAGTGGTCCTGCTTGGAGGCCGCGGATTATGCTGCCGTGGAGAGCGAGGATCTGGGGTGCGGTTTCTTGAAAAGTGAGCTTCATCATCAAAGTGCTATCACATGCCCGGTTGATGCTGAGCTCACAGAGTCTGGCTGCACTAACATGGCCATATGTCGTCCATCCACCTCCGAAGAGCCGTTGGTCAGCCAATGAAGAATGCAGACAGACCACGTGACTTGACACTTCCACGTTAGCATCATGTACAACGCCTTAAACGGAAGGCTGGCAAATAATGAGAGACGAATCAACAGCTGGGGTGCTGCACTTGCTTTGGGAATCGTGGGGAATGTTAATACGTACCGTCAAAGGTGCACATAGTCAGGCAAATCCAACCCAATTCCCTACCTTGCATATTATACAGCAGGGTTAAATTTCCAACGGTTGAAATGATTACTAGCCCTGATCCAATCAAAGATTTCCACAGTAACATCTCTATCGTCTTCAAGAAATTTCGCGTCATCGGGTATGATCCAGTGCTAGTCGGTCGCCCGCCAATACTGACTACTCGGCGAATCCCTCGACCGACAATGGTTTGAGATAGAGGAGTAGCGTTGAATAGCCCCCCGAAACTTAAGAGCGGTCGAAGGAGGTAGATGAATATGCCAGTCAGGGCTACGTTTATGACGATATCGAACGACAGGAGCGGCACCGATACTTTCAGAGGCAGTCCAATGCGACAGCGACCATCAACTGAAGAGAGGTCGGCAATTGGGAAGAGGAAGGCAACAATAGCGATGCTCCCAAACCCAGCGAAGATGAGGAACATTCCTCCGAGCCAAATCCAATCGTGTAGTCGTTGCATCTCATGTGCTCGCGTCGTATGCGCACGTTCCACGAGAAAAGTGTACCTAGATGAGTTAGCCAGATTGTTTCATATAATCATCAACGCCGGCCAAGCACGGCGGGTGTCATTATTCGTCGTATTGCGAACTCCCTTGGCTGTACATGTCTGGAAGGTGTCCATTTCATATGATTCTTTTCGAATAACCTTGAGGATGAGAACTTGATTTCAAACCCTACACAGATTCTAAATCGATTTTGTTGGCTGGCAGTAAAGAAGAGTGGTGGTAAGCGCAGACCCACTCTCGGCATACGACGAATGATGACACCCCGTGTGAAGAGACGAAATATGCTTAGGGTACCCTCACATGGTCACTTTGTTTCCCACGTAGAAGACCAAGCAGATAACAATAGCCGTGTGGCATATGGAGTGAGAAGACAAGCCAAGACCGCTCTCAACAATAGCTGCAGAAGTGACAAACGCAATTGTCAGGAGGTACAGAAGCAGAACAAGAAATCGGGTGAAGTTGACAGATTTCAGGTTCTTCCATCGGAACTGTTGGGCACGAGACCCTACACATGATGAGGAGCGATCGAACAACTTAGTGGTATCCGTACCTATCATTGACGCGAGAAGAAACATGCATATTAAAGAGACAACCGTGTAGATTGTTCGTGCGGATTGGGATTCTCCGTAGTGTACCGATTTATTGATCTTCTCAGTGCGGGGAGCTTCAGTTCCCGCCGTCTCATCCACATCCCTATTGCTCGTAGGCGTAATTATAAAGTGCGAATTGGAGGTGTTGGTGATAGGGATAGCAACGACAAACGGCACGTGAAGCCAAAGCCTCATCAACGTCATGTGAAGAGATTTAACGGAGGGGAGAGTAAAATGGGAGTCGCAGGTAAGGGTCAAATAGCCGTGAAAGTACTGTAGGAATCGTAAGAAGAGTCAAAGAGTGAGAGGCAACGCGTGGTCATATTCAACGCTGCAGATGAGGAAGATCGCGTCTAGAGGAAGGGGCATTCAGTTTTAATATGTTTGCTGAGAGGGCAGCAGCCACGTACGTTATGCGCAACTAGAAGGAGTAGATATCATAATAGACAGAGACTGTGGTCGACGCGCCTGCTCAATCCCAAGCCGTCCCCTCCGAGGCTCGCGAAAGCGAAAAGATATGGACGCCTTATATGCCCGGTCCGTGGCAAGGCTTTTTCAAGAGAATTTGACAATCTGGTTGGACAAATAGTTCAAGCTGATAGTTCAAGCTGATACTAGAAATGGAAAGCAGGCGTTCTTCAGGTGAGCCTGCCGGCGCAATGGTCGACATGGGAGAGAAAAGAGGGGAGAGTGATAATATCGCTATTGGTACTGTTGGGATGTGATTCATCCATCTGGACCAGTATATGCTGCGAGGATTGGAGATGCAGGCGATCACAGAGAATCGAGAGCGATGACCGCTTTCCTTGACAATGCCGTGTAACGCATGGCGGCCTCTACCCGATGGCTTTTCTCGAGCTTTTGCCGGAGCCACGTAGAGAGCTCCTCGCAACGCTGAACTCCATATGGGGGAGAGGGAAAGGAATGCCGTTGGTCCACTAAGCCGCGAGTCCATCAAAATTGACAGCATCATACTAGGAAAGCGGTCGATCATTCTAGATGAGATCTGGGTGAAGCAGCAGTGAGATTAGCCTCTCCCACCAACCCGGTACACGGCCAGCGATCGGCATGCCGAAGTTCTCCATCCTTCGACCTCGACGCTATGGGGTTGGCGACAGGTGGTGGCGGGTAGGAAAATATGTGGCATACACAAAACTTCGAAAGAAGAAATGATAGACGATAGCGCTGTCTGCGACAAGCACAAGGAATCAAGCCTTTGCCCTCTAGAGTGACACTGGATCCCACCCAAAAGGCGAGATGCATGCGAAAAGGTGCCAGGACAAATCAAAACAAAAACAACCTACCGTGTAACCACGGGATTGCTCTAGAATCTCGGCCGGCGAAGAATACTCAAAAGTTTAATGGAGTGACAGCGGGAATGTTGGCAATGCGAGAAGCCATATCAGTCTCACATCATGCCTCTTTCGTGCTCGATCCCTTCCAACCAGCTGCTTTTGCTACAAGACTACGTGTTGCTGCTGGAGTACGGGGACATGATGGAGTTGGTACGAGGAAGTACAAGAGTTTGCGTTTGTGTAGTCCATCTGGAATGAGCTTGGCGAGCGTGTCATCTCTTGCTCTTGCTTAGCCTTGGGATAGGACTTGTTGAAGGCCGACTCGGAAATAATCACTGAGCCATGTGGTACGTCGGGTCAAACGATACCAAGTCCGGCGTGTCGGTTCGAGATACCCACCCTTTGCAACTTTCGATATACCACTACATGCATCGCGACGTAGGGTTGATGGTAAAAGTGTGGACAGGCGCCCGTGTCGAATCAGAACAAAGACATGCTCACTGAATCCGAACCCACAAACCACATCGATTTCGTCCTGTCCTGTAAATGGAAGCAGTTGATCTCGGTATATGATTCTTTTTCTGAGACGAATAGACTTTCCACAGTTCCATGAAGTCAAGCAGGCCGATGCGGAGGATGCGCCCAGATTGATGGCATTGGATTGGAAGGCTGCGGCAGAAGGCTTCCTGCCAGTGAACGAGCACGCAAAAGGAAAGATAGTAGATAGGCGGTGGGTATGGCGCCTGTCTGCCATGCAGTGCATCGTCATCTTATGCGGCCAAACGGAACTGTTCATGTACGTATGTCTGCGCCTCTCACGCCATAGACTGAAACTGTAACCCTCTGGGGAGAGACATGCCCAGCATGCCTATTAAAAATGCCAGACAGTCTCTCGCGCGAGAAGGGCTTAGCGAATGTTGGATCAGTGAAAGGAAGGGCCACCTCATCAAAGCAAATGGCCCGGTGCTGAGTGCTGAGTACTGAATGCTGAGTGCTGACTGCAGCATTGCGGCCTGGTGAATGCGTTGCGACGCACTGGATCCCTCTCTAGCGGCGTTGTGGCTGAGAAGCAGCGGCCGGGGTGTGGCAAGCGACGGTCTGGGGCCAAAGCGTTGCGCGTTTCTCTGCCCCAGGCCGTCTCCTTAGCCAGCCAGCCCTTATACTTTCCAACACTCCACCAGCATTTTCTTTCTTCTCCACCATTCTGCATTCTGCTAACCAGCACTAAATTGAACCTAATACTTCATGACTTCTTGACTTCCCCTCCGCCTTTCACCCCGCTCTTCTCCTCGAGCCGCGCATTCAGACTTCCCATCTCGAGCTCCGCCCCCTTGCTTCGCATCCCAGACCGGTGACAGATATCCACCATGCGGAAGGGTGTACTCGCTTTTCTGGTCATAAATGTTATAATCATCGGCTTCATGGTTCACAATGTGTGGACTCTAATCACTCTACTCTTCGTCGATGGCTCCGAGGACGCAATCTCCCGCGCCGAACTCCCTGCTCCGAATTCACCTGCTATCCATGACCGCGCACAAATAATACCAAAGATTATTCACCAGACTTATGTGAACGAGAGCATACCTGCGCACTGGCAAGATCCACAGCAAAGTTGTCTGGACCTCCACCCGGATTACGAGTACAAGGTGCGTGCTGCGGCGCAGGAGGGTCTCATACAGGAGCACAAAGACTGATGGCGTTTCACAGTTATGGACAGATTATAAAGCCCGAGAGTTCATTGCTGCTGAGTATGTACTTCACAATCTTGAGAGTTTGAGTAGGAAACTAATTCACTGTAGATATCCATGGTTCTTGGAGACCTTTGACGGATATGAATTCCCGATTCAAAGGGCGGACTCGATACGATACTTTGTTTTACACCACTTTGGAGGCATTTACATTGACTTGGACGATGTGAGCATAACAACGACCAAAAGATATTCCTGGATGCTTACCTGTGCATAGGGGTGTAACCGCAGCCTCGATCCTCTTCTGGCTTACCCAGCCTGGGTGCGCCGCACGAACCCAACTGGTATCTCCAATGATGCCATGGGGGCTATACCACGCCATCCATTCTTCCTGAAAGCGATCGACTCCTTACCCAACTATAACCGCAATTGGCTCCTCCCGTACATCACTGTTATGGGCTCGACTGGACCTCTGTTCCTGAGCATAATTTGGAGACATTACAACAGCGCATCACCAACCGGCAACGAAAGAGTGCGTGTGCTATTCCCAGATGAATATAACAATCACCCGTGGAGTTTCTTCACGCATCATCGTGGCAACAGCTGGCATGGTAATGACGTGCGACTGATTTTCTGGGTGCGTTCTCCATTAAATTTCTGCCGAGGTTTTGCCTCTTAGACGTAAACTAATTATCACCAGATGGCACAACATTGGGTGTTCCTCACCTTCTTCGGCTTCCTCCTCGGCTTCTCCGTCATCTTTTTCTGCTGGTGGATGTCAAGCCGCGTCATATCTAAGAGCGGACCGAAAGGCCGACTTCTGCATTCCCGCTTACCATTCTACCGCCGCGTTAGTCAGAAAAGCATAGAGCTTGTGGACCGACACCAAGTCTAATCGACGTGGTGGTGACTCTTCTTAATAATCTTTTTTATTTTAATAAGCGATTTTTCATGCGTCTGTACCATAACCCTTTCTTGCATTACCAGGCGTCATTGATGTTTCTACTCTTCATCACTGAACTTTTTTCTACTTTTCGTATTTATACTCGGAAGGATGGAGGTGTCAGCCGCCTGGGGGTGCGTGCTTTGACCCTGTCATACGAGCTGTTATTATGGCTGTTGTTGCTTATGGGCAGTTCTCTGCATAACTTTGTAATGCCTTCTTTTCCATTACTACCATGGACGTTGGGATAGAGGTAGCTGGCGAGCTAGCCATTTCTTACTGGATCGCGAAGGAATTGGTGTCAAGCGTCTTTTTGGAATGAGAGCGGAGCGTGTGGCTGGCGGTTTTGTATTTGTATGCTGAGGAGATGCGAGCATTTGACGAATGAATAGGTTCTTCAGACCTTGTTGCTTTAAGTGTCAATGGTCATACTATTTCAATATCTAGAGTCAAGTCTAGGCTTCATCATCTGTATGGATCGTGAAATCAAACTGAAATATGGAGAAAAAGGCCCTATCCCACCGCCACTCCCCTCGCCTTCCGAATCTCCCATGTCCTTGTCGCTAGCTGTTTGATCTCATCTCTTGTGAGCACCCTCAACACAATCACACAGTCCATCCTCTCCTCATATCTTTCCTTAGCCTCTTCTAGAGCCTCCGGGTTCACGAGTTTGCGGTCGATTTTCGTCCATCTGGCTTCTGAAGGTACGCTTTTAGGTTCAGTCTCGCCGGATTTTTCGCCGTCGTTGCTTCGCTCTGTCGCTTTCTCTGCTTCTTTCGCTAAGTCTCCTGCGGAGGCGTTAGTTAAATACGGTTTCTTGGACACAAATCCTCATGAGAAATTCGGGCAACTTACGTAGTTTTCTTAAGGTGTCCTCATTGGCCACCCTATCGACTTTTCGTCTCGGAAACTGTGTCTCTACCGCTGCCTGGTCCTTGCCGCTTTGCTCGGGAGATCCCCTTGGAGCGGCCTCAATCTCTTGTTCAGCTGCTACTATTGGTCCTGTTGGTCCTGGAGAGACGGGAACCCTTTGTTGTCGAGGGGCAGAAATCCCTGGTCCTGGGCCTAGTCCCGTACTCGTATCGAAAGAAGCCGAATATCTCAAACGTGGTTCTTTCCCCCTTCCTCCCCCTCGCCGGGCTGATCCGTCATCTGGAATGTTAGAATGTCCGGCAAGATCGAGGTATTCGAAGTAGGCGTCAATGTCGAGGTCTTCGGGGTTGCCGGTGGGGTTTAGAGCGTGAATTACACCGGTGGGTCGAGGCGAGGAGATTGGCTGAGGTAGACTCAAGTCCTTTCCAGGAGCAGCAGTCTGAGAGCTCTCATAACGTCGTTTGGCCACTGGGGTCGGAGAAAGAGGCGGACCCAAGTCCTCTCCAGTTTGCCTCCGAACATCTGCCTCTGCAGCTACTTGCGCCAATTCTGGAGCAGTTCCAGATTCCACTAGAAGTTGATATTGATTTTTGACCTGTTACAAGAGTTAGCAGAAGTATACAGGAATCTATATATTAGTGAGTAGAGCTGAAATTGGAATCGTCATTACCATCATCTCTGTTTTGGTGCCCATATGATTTGCAACTGCAGCAAAATCAGTACCGAAATGCGCGATGTAGCTCTTGAAATCACGCTGTTCCAAGACAGACCAGTAACTTGATGGTCCAGCTCTTCGACTATGGTCTTCAAATCTGGTTTGGAGCTCATCGACAAGATCATAGCATTCTTGAAGGAGTGCATCTACTATGCCTTGACCACCTGGAATCTCGTCACCAACCTTGAAGTCGCCATCCACTCTCAAGTCAGCGATGGATAGGAGCTGAGCATCTGTGAGCCTAATACTTCAGATGTTATCGGTCATTACTCACCTTCGTACTATAAGAGTATATCTCATGTAAGTAGGAGACTCCCCCAGAATCCAGCATCTGACGGAGAGCCAATCGAATAGAAACGAGCTGACCATAGATTGGCAGTAGACATTCGGGAACCTCTTCATGAGCATGAGACTCGACGGTCTCAAGAGCCGGTTCTTCGTCGGATTCCAGCGGTGGCGATTCTGCAAATCTCACTGCATCATTCCCCTCCTCTTCGCTTCGCCTAAAAGGAATATTCACGTCCCAGAGCTCGTCCACGGCAGGTTCTCTACCAACAATGCATCTCGTCTTCGCTAGCACATTTTCGTTCATAGACACGTGCTCTAGAAAAATGTGATTCAGCAACGTCGCAGGACTGGGGTAAATCCCACTTTCTCGGCCTTCTGCATTGCAAAAGATACATCCATAGTCGCATTCCTCGGCCCCGACGATGCCTCTCTTCTTTACATGAGATTTAGCGAGGAAGACCCATCGGTATCTTATTCCTTGTACGCTGTCGTAGACCCCAGAATTAGCGATCAAATCTTTTCTCGTTTCAGCCTCCACTGAATTATTAAACTCGCCCTCGAAGCTACAGAACCTGCATTGCCATACCGATATCGTGCTGAATAGTCCTTGAGGCTTAGTGAGAACCTTCAGACCTCTCTTCACGTCTTCTTGGCACTGCCGTGCGCCTGTGCAGAATGGATATCCTGGACTGAAGGTGTTTGCAGCTGAGGGTCCCGTTGGAAGGGCCCGAGCACTTCCGGGGATATCTATAGGAGCAGTCTCTTGGGTTTGGAGCGGGGATGTCGATTTCGGGTCAGTATTACTATGCTCTGGCAATGCTTTGTTGACATTCAAATCGACTGGAGGGAAAAACAGCCTGGACTAGATGTTAGCCAATTTGCCTGCGAAGAGAAAATCATTCTCCTCGCTGCTTCAAAGGAGGTGATAGAACTGTGAGGCGCTGACGTCCTGGCAGTCCGCTGGGCGATTTCATCGACGTTTACTTGAATGCTGGAGATTTGCACAGATGAGTACCCTCACCTTCGCTCGGCTCCGACACCATTACCTAGAAGCCAATATATACTAAGGACCTAATCTTGTCCTCACGTTTGTCGCCCTTATGATTTGAAGTTGAAAGAGATGGTACATATACTTACGGTATGATGGAGTTGTATAGTGCGAGATCTTCCTCTGAATATACGCAAAAGACAATATTATCCAGCGTATTGCCCTCCTCTTGGTTTTCAAGAAATAGTTTCACTTCCTCCAATGCGATTGCTGTAGATTCTCGTCGCGGGTAGTTCAACATGCCGTTACCGATGGTGGGAAAAGCAATACTGCGCGCTCGGATCTTAGTGGCAACCTTCAGTGCTTCCTTGTAACACTTCCGTAACATGTGCTGGCTGTATTCGCTGTATCGCTCTGGTGGAATCGTATGGATGACGTTTTTGCATGGGAGCAGGTACCCTTGGGTAAGCCGAACGCTACCTTCGTAACATAGACCTAATTTGGTACAGTCTACTTGCATATTAGGACCAGCGGCTTTGAAAATCGCGCTGTCCAGGCTCCCCATCCCATTGAAACCCATGTCCGTGGAATTGACGATAACGTCCACGGCCAGTCGAGTAATGTCGTATTTGACGAGACAGATTGTATCATTCATGGCCAAGTTTCCAACTGCATTTGTGGATTTACTTTGGAGCTCCCCTAATTGGTAAAGATGGCTGATTGAGCGAAAATGAGACGGTCGGAGTACGAGGTCATCAGAAGGATTTACCGTTGCCTGGGCAGTGAACTGGCGGGCGAGCAACACTTCGTCGAACGCAGTGTCTTGATTTGCCCTGTCACCGGATCCAGAGAAGTATCGACGACTTGTAGTGAGCGTATCTCGCAGGGCTTCCATATTCTGGGAGCTGATATCCTTCCTAGTCTTGTGTTAGCATTCAATTGCTACCCTAGCGTCATTCACGTACCATTGAAGGGTATTCGTCAGGTATTGTATAAATTCGTGACAAACTTGAAGCAAAGCCCCTAGATCCAGATATTGAATGTGTTTCAGATGCTTGTTGAAGTCATTCCAGGTCTTCTCATAGTCGTCGCTTTCTTGATGCTGTATCGACGCGAGTGCCTCCGAGACACCTCCGCAGATGCTCTGAAGAATGCTTGTTATGAGATCAAAGTCGGCAATGGTAGGCCCATTCAGATTGAGCGTCAGGGAATCGCTCTGGAAGACGCCCTGTAGGTCACGCAGAGTCGACAATAACTTTACGATTTTACGGATAACGCCCTTATCAAAGCCTTCGATATTATCACGGAACACGAGGAGATCTTGGCTGGCACCATTCACTAACGTACGAATATTCTCGAGCTCGCTAGCAAAAAATGCATTATCTCCTATGGTATCGGGATTGGATTCAAGGGAGGCGTGCGAACGAGCATTTCTAGAGGTCCAGACTGGAGGGAACCAATACCTGCCAACCAGACAAATTAGCGCCTGACTAGAAGAAGTTACCAGCTCAAGATAGAATTGACGCATATGCTAAACATCCTTTCATAGAAGTCATAATGCAGGATTGGTATGACGCTTGTTGCCGTGCCTAATCTTACTCGTCTTACCGCAGCGAACTAGCTTTTGAGAGTGTCCCGTAGCGCGTCCTATCCTGCTACCGCTTGGAAAAGTCGTATACTACCTCTCCCTCAATATCCGGTAGGCGGTAATAAGAATGCCCCCTTGTAGTCTCAAGGAGATGAATTGGAATGAATGGTGATGCTCACAATCCTGGGAGATTAGGAAAGAAATCACTTACGGAAATTTATCTTCATACGCATCGGAGTCGATTTTGGAATAAATGCAAAAAACAATGCTGTCTAAAGCATCGCCTATTCCACTATCCAAAAAGCCCCGGACCGCTTCCAAGGCGATTTCGGCGGCTTTGGGGGCTCGGTGTCCGATGCTCCCCCTTCCTAGAGTTGGAAAAGCAATGCTCCTAAGTCCGTGAGCTACAGCTAGCTCTAGGCTTTTGCGATAGCAGCTTTTGAGTTGGCCAGTATCTTTGGAAGTGAGCCTTATTGCATGAATCACTTTCTTACAGGGCAGCTCATAGCCTTCCGTAATGACCACTTCGTCAGGTATACGAGCCTCGAGACGTTGGCACTCGTCTTGCAGGCCAGGACCAGCCAACTTGTGGACAACAGAGTTTAGAGTCTTGCTGCCTCCATAGCCAGCTCCTAGGGTCCGATTAGCAGAATTTACGATAGCATCGACTTGTAGCTTAGTGATATCGCATTGAACACAAAATATCTTTTGATTGAATGAATCGTTAGGAGGTCGAACATAGGTGGCGGGATAGGGACGATTCCGAGACTTATAGATGTCTTCTAGACTGGAAATGTCAGCCAAAGTCAGGACTCTCGACGCTAGCTCGGCAGATGGCTTCACAACAGTAAGTCTAGTCCAGTAATTACTCGGCTCGCTTAGCTTGCTCGAGTAACCTGAATTGTCTCCCGGTTCTGAATCGCCTCCTGATTCTGATTCATGATCGCTGGGCGGGTGAGGAAGTCCACCAGTTTGAGGAGACCTAATTGGAAAGCTGAATCTAAGGCTTGAGTCTTTTTCCAGCCCTTGTCGAATCTTGACCTGTGGGAATTGCTCTTTGTCAAATCTCTGTAAGCTTTCGCCCGCTGAGGTCGCATCCTTGAAGTTTATGTAGCCGCGCCACCAGCCAGCAGCTTGAATGAATCGTATCGAAAGGGCGCCGGGGAAAGCGAGCGAGTATTTCTTGAATGTCTCCATTTGCTCGTCTACGGTCTCTTTCTTGTCTTCAGTATCAACATGGTCAGGGTCGGAATTTTCCACTGAGAACATCCTCTCTTCGATGGTGTTTTTATCCTCGTTTGGACGTTCTGAAATGTTTTGACTTGATAGAAGAAGGTCGAGCCTATTCCTGCTTGCGTCTGGTACGTGTTCAAGGAGTTCAGCAGAAAGCGGATCAGCATGGGCTACGTCACGGGGTTCTTCTGCCCGTGTAGCTCCAGCGATGGAAGTTGAGATGAAGTTGGGATTCTGGAGGGTTGCTATGTCTTCATCGTCTCGATCAGGAACATAATCAGTGCTCGGCGTGATTGAGCTAAATGTCTTCGAGAATTGAGAGCCGACGCTTTGGCCGCGAGATGCCGCACTGCTTGCACCATCTGAATCGTCTTTAGCGCTGTCGACGTCTTTTGGTAATGCGAAGGCTGCTAGCCTTTCTAGGTGATTCGCAATGTGATTCTGTAGACCCCCCTCCATGGCAGCCGGGGCCAAGCAGAGAGGACAAGCTTGACGGATGTCAATCGATGAGGTTTCCCCAACTTTAATGATGCTCGCAAGCTGTTCCTGTGAAATACTATGCAAATGTTCGCGTCGTAAATGGTCTTCTAAACCCTGGTCCGAGCGGAACACGGCATTCAAATGCTCAGGGCATCTCCAAACTTTTCTGTGTCCGGATTCATGTTCTGACCACTCTCGCCGACTGCGGAACAGTGTACCTCCACTCTGACATTGTTCATAAGTGCAGATATAAGGTTGTAGGTCTTGTAACAAGTGGGTCCTGAAGTATAGTTAGAAAAAGTGCTGATAATCAAACGATAATATCAGTCTTAGTTTTCCCACTTTCAAACGAAGGGTGTGGACCATGACTTCCTTGAGAGATGCATGCGCGTTCAAGCAAGATCATAGTCTGCTACAAAGATGAAATGAGTTTGGTAACGAGAGACATATGCCTTTCCTCATCAAAGACACTCCCCCACACTGCGATTGCGGTATAGACGTATCGCAGATAGGTGTCAAAGAGGAGTGTAGAAAACGGGAACATGACGACTTACCTCCACGGACGTCCTCTGCCATATCTTGCAGGACATATAATATAGCAATAGGGACATTCGAAGTCTTTCTCCCCATCTGCAGCTTTTGGAGGGGACGGTAGCTCAATGCCTCGCCCAGTCACATCTCGAGTGGTAGTTGCATATGAGGTGACTGATTGGCTATCAACCATCTCATCTAACGATTTGTGGTGTTGGGTAGCTTCGGTGCCTGACAGGAGGGACTTAGGTGCCCATTCGCTCGTAGATCCTTTGAGCGTCGCGACAATGCCTGTTTCGGGTAGTGACTCGGTTCTCGTCTGGGCTTGTGAGGTTTCTAATAGATTAGGCATCGGGTTAACGGATACTTGCTCAATAGCTGAATGTGCTGCGAGCTTGTCCCTATGCCGCTTCCAATATTTGAATTGACGCCGTCGCAGCGTGATAGCACTACTAAGACGCTCTACCAGATAGTCATCTCCCTTTTCGACTTCATTGGAATGTTGAGCACGTAGGTGTCTGACAAGCTCACGAGTGTGCTCCATATCAAATACAGCATATTCTTTGAACAGATCTACACCGGTATCTGGATCGACTGCGCTGAAAGATGTGGCTTTCAGGGATCTAGAACGCAGAGTTGGCGAACGAATCCTGATCGAGAGCTTGTACAAATTGTCGATGATGTCCGTTATATCTCGGAAACGCTGCTCTAGCTCAGTTTTGGGAGCCTCATCGTCACTACTGTCCTCTTCATCTTGGCTAAAAAACCCATCATCGTCTTCGTCACCAGGGTTTGTTAGTTTTTCGTATGGTAGCCGGTTACCTGAAACAACGGCAGAGGCTTTCTTGAGTTAGTTAGGAGATGAAAAATCGATATAGAGGGTTTACCTTCTGCCAAATTATTCCCAAGTTCGCTCAGGAGCTTCAATACATTTGACTGCAATAATGGGGAGTCTCGAAGTCGATAGTCCAATGAGCTGTGTCCCTTTTGCAGCGCGCCCAGATTTCCAGACCACACTCTTAATCTACCCAATTCATCATCGAGAGCTTCGACATCGATCAGCTTCTGGACGGCCGTGTCAACGCCCGGCAAGGCAGCAGAAAGTTCCTGAAAACCCCGAACGCAAACAGCGGTTCCTAGTCTAATGGCTGACATAGCTATGAGAGAGCAGATACGTTTCTGTCATTCTTTGTTGTGCATATGCCTTTACGAATATGGTTGCTATCGGTCAACATGGAGGAAGGTTTGGACTCGGTCATAGGCCTCAAACTAGGAACTTTCTTGGAGAGGATGTCAGCAATACTATGCGTAAGATGTCTGATTTTGAGGGCTTCGGAAAGAGCCAACCTAAAAGAAGAGGAGATTCAAATATTCACAATAGCTGATTTAGATAATGAATGTAACTTTGTATTGTGTGCTCGCCGCCTAAGAAGGCTGAGGTGCAGTCTTGACACATTCGAGAGTCACCTAGACCGCAGCACCCTAAACCTGATTTAGCAAAGCGCAAACCAGACACCTCAGAATATGTATAGTACGTACAAAACCATGAACTTGAATCGTAATTTGGAGAGCTCTCATTGCAGGATTTCGCCAAGTAGCAGAAAACGTTCTAGTACTTCGTAAACAGATATTCTGTTTGTAAGTCAATTTGCGATCGTTACACCTCAGCTCTTGGCGTCCCCGCGGTAAACCTCACAGGCAGCACTGAATTCTACACCCTTATGAAGTCCCATCTTAAACATCATGAGCGGAATCGAGGTTGCTGGTATCGTATTAGCTGTGCTGCCATTATTGGTCAGTGCACTTGAGGATTACAACGAAGGCCTAGATCCTATCAAGTCGTTCATGCGGTGGGAGCGAGAGTTGCCCCAGTTTATTCGAAAGCTAAGAAACCAACATGTCCACTACGAGCAGACGCTAAGGCTACTCCTGACCCCTATTACGACTGAAATCGAGCTCGTGGAGATGCTGGCACAACCCAATGGAGAAATATGGAAAGACAAGGCTATGGTGGAAAGAATGGAGGATAAATTACAAGAGTCGTATACAGCCTATCAGAGTACTATCGTTGATATCGAAAGAATTATGAAGAAGATTGCTAGTAAACTCGACCTGGATCGCGCGGCCGAAGTTACTCGAAATGATCTTGAAGCGATGCTGATTGCCAATCCTCAAAAAGCGGGTTCTAGGTTTGAGTTCAGGAAGCGTGTTAAATTTGGTATGAAAAAGAAGACTATCAAGGGCCTACTAGAAGAGTTGAACGATTGCAACAATGAGCTGGAGCGCTTCACTGACCGCTCTGAGAAACTGTACGTAGCGCTTTCTTATGCTCTGTCACTTTGCGAACGCGCCCCGTTCAGGCTGTGTGACAGCATTCGAAGCTCGCTCGACCCCGTTTTAGGAGCTCTGCTTTATCTGTTCATTCCTTCTCTTGATCCTTGGGGGATAAGCTTTCAATTAGTTTTCTAATTCTCCCCGATAGTGAAACATATAGGAAGGCGTCAAAACCTTCTTTCATAGCACGTCTACGGCGAATCCAAACCTACGCCAAAAACCTTCATCGAGGACTTGAGCAGTCATTTACGTGCTCCTGCTGTACATCACATAGCACAAACTTACAGCTAGAGCAACGCGACCATCTCTATGCTTCGAATATGAAGAAAATGAGATTTGATGTAAATGGCACATGCTTCACAGTGTCTTTCTCCAGCGCATCAGCGCCTTGGGCGTGGCAAGAGGCCGAAATTCACATTCAAGAGACTGAAGAGGACACCTCTTGTCTAATGACTAATAGACCAAAGTAAGTTCGAACTTCAGTAAATTTCTATTGGAATTTTAGACTCCCTAAATCACATTTCGTTCTTAGCTACTTCCCTCGAGCCCACATATTTGCTGAATACCCGTACGAGGTTGTTCCAGTGAGCTCATCTACTCCCAATGCTTTTTACCGAGTGCAATACATATATCCTTGCAGCTCTGTTCATAAGATCTTTAGATACGCGCTAACCCGAAGTCGCGCAGGGTCACCAAAGGAGTCAGTTTTTCGTCTGCAGTTATGCCACCACCTCCCTACTCTGAAATTGTCGAATCAGAACCGAAGCCTTCTTTAGCGCTGCAAGAAATTCGAGAAGTCCGCGACATCTGTACTGCAATTCAACAGGCCCAGAATAAGTTTTCTTGTATTGGCTTCTCTTTGGATAGTAATAGTACGCTTCGGGGTATCTACCCGGCTAAGCAGCTCGTGGAAAGGCCTTCAGATAGACGCGATATAATAACTCTCGACGAGCTCCTCGATTTCCCTCCCTTAGTGAACGGGAGACCCGCAAAGCTGAGCAAGAAGGAGAGATACGGTCTAGCTGTCACGCTGGCATCTTCAACGCTGCAGCTTAATTCCACCCCATGGTTTCCAGACCAATGGACCAATAAAGATATTGTTTTCCACCGCATAAAAGGAAGTCTGCGCCCCGCAGACATCGACCATCCCTATGTTGCCTCAAATGGCATGGCTATTTCCGACGAAAAGTCCGATGGCATCCAAGCCCGTCGTGCGTTCCGTAGCAAGAACATGATTCTGCTTGCGCTGGCGGTAGCTTTACTCGAGCTGTATTTTGGCATATCTGCCGAGCAGCATCAACGGTCCGAAAACCTCACCGCCGATAGCCAAGCTAATCCTTGGATGATGTGCGCGATGGCCTACGAATGGACTGAACAAGAAAAAGAAAACCTCTCTGCAGCATTTTACGCAGCTGTCACACACTGCCTGCGATGTTTTGGTGACCCAGCCAGTAGTCTACAGGACCCTGAATTCCTACAGGCAGCCGTAGAAGGAATTGTCTTACCTCTACAAGACGAACTTTTACAGTTCCTTGGGAAGGCTACTGTTTAGTAATCTCACCTGGGGAGGCTTTCTTTGAGCGCCTGAACATATGCATGCCCATCTCTACGAAGGTTGCTGCAGTGCCCTAAGCAGTTTGTGCTCTGAGAAGAGTCTCAAGTGGATTTTTGGACATAGAGGGCCGCAAAACAGGTTCTTCTCTTCACCTCATTTTCAGTCACGTTGCAATATATTTGAGAGTGATAGCTAGAAATCATGTTCCCTACTGTAGCCTGCAACCCAATTAATGTTTCAGTATACTTGGAAAAGGTCGGAGAATCTGTGTGGATCTGTACCATACCTCTCGGCAAATAAGACAAAGGCATTCCCATGGACCGCATCTGTCACCTCGTGTCCGATACGGATTGTTCCACGTGGGCGCCGGCCGATCCGGGGTAGTTAGCGCCAACGAGAATGTCATCGTCAAGAGTCGTCAGAAGCTCTACTGTATATTTACATGTTGAAGAGGCTGTCGAATGAATATGTTGGAGGACTTTCGATGTTGCCACAGTCGCTTGAAGGCTGTGGGAAGCCCTAAATAGGCGATGTTTCTCATGCTGGTCGTCTGGATGGGATCTATTGGCTAATGACTTTAACGCATGTAGAGTTTGAAACATATGAACGATAGACTCTATTCGAGTTTATGCCAGTGGTGAGGCTTAGGTATAATCAACTGCAGACATCACTCCATAGTGTGTATGGGAGACGCAATCGTCGACGCTCGTAACCTCATTTGGGCGTTGCACCTTTTAAGCCTTGAACAGAACAAAGGAATTGATTTGGATCAAACTTACCGTTCGCCGTTCGTCGTGAACCGGATTGCATCACTGTGGTAGGGCTGCGCATCGGACGCGTCACGTCGGCACCGATGCTGTCCTCTGCAACCGATCAATGAACAGAACAGTCTCGCAGAGGCGACGAAATCCTCCCACACCATAAGCCAGATAGAGGATCCGAACTGCGAGATAAGGAAATGGCAGTTGGCCAAGACATAATCAATGCAGGAAGTCCGCTCTCAGAATATGCACGTTGGGAACCATTTTGATAGGCTCACACGGGTCAATATTAACGTGTATTATAAGTGGGTTATTAGGTACAAGAAGGCCATGGAAGGCGAACATGCTCCCAGGTTTCCCATCTGCATGGCGAAATGAGCAAATGTCGGATGGCTTTAAGAGGCTCTTCCTCCGTTGCCGTGGTCGCCCAGCGTGGGCCAGGGTCGCTGGCAAATGGCCACAGTCGCAAGCTGTGGCACAGCAGGCGGCGGTCTCGCAGCAACTGCGGCAACCGTTTGGTCGGCAGGTTGAAGGCCGGCAGAGACACAGGGTTGGTGGGCCTTGGTAGCGCGCATGGAAGTTCAGGGACGATCAGGCAGCGGACGAATGGCGGGTGCAGCAGGAGGCTGCTGGATGCAAAGCCATTCGAGATTGCCTCCGATCGGCGCCATAGAAAGTGTTTCAGGTTAAGGAGATGAAGATGGGGCCACCGGTGGGGGAAACACCTAGGTTTGCCGTGCTATTTTAAAACCGCAATGCAGCAGGCCATTCATTTACGTCCATATTACGGAATGCAGCACGGAATATAGCACGGAATCAGTGTTCAAGGTGGTTGTGCCCGCTCCTGTTGCTGTTGCGTGTAGGCCAAGGTGACAAGGTCGCGGATTTGCCGCCCAATCTGAGGCCCGGAGGCTTAAGGGGTGCGACGACGCCAAAAAAACATCCAAAACAATTGTTGTCCTCACGACCAGAGGGCGTCCGCGGGCACACAACAACCAATTCGCCCAGCAGCCTCGCCGTCAACCCTTATAGCCACCGTTGCCCGTTGGTGATCAAGCGTCCAGGGCTGAAGTGGGCGCGTGAGGCGTTGCGCTTGGCTGGCTTCATTGCACTCCTATTCAGTGACGTGCCTTCCCTGCAGGGTTCTCTCCCAGTTTCCTATTCCTCACCACGACAAACCCTTCACCGATCCTCACCGATCCTCCTCCACCACCACAACCTCTGCAATACCCACTCTCGTTCTCCCTCACTGTCTTTAACGAATACCTGCACCGTCGCTCAAGCTGTCTGTAATAACCGAGACATCGCCAGTCATGGCACAATCGTACGTTATCCCTTGGAAATCCCCTTTCCGATGCGCAACTCGCCAGTGCTTACAGCCGTGCAGATTGGCCCAGTCATGGCGTTCCTTCTGGCATACAATGACTTCTAATGACCGGCACGCTTCGCACGACTCCCCATATCGAACTGGACGCCATATCCCTCTCTCCCAGAGCCGGAATGCTCCTCTCACATCTATCACCACGAGCGGCGTGGAATCACGGGTGGATCTCGCTTCTCCATATGCCCAAGAGGATCCAGCAATGAGCAATGGCTTCATTGGCTCTCCGAGAGGCCCAATGTCGCCTTCCTCCCCATACTCTCCAGGCATGCGGTCGTCGCTTAGTCGCCAAGCTACAGCGGATTCCGAGACGTTTGACAAGATTCCTAACGGCGAGATTCAAATGCAGAACTTCAACGAAGGATTGCCCCCACCCCCACCCATCGACCACTCTTGGAAGCGTATTGATCGATGGGCAGAAGATCGCTACGCAGAGTTGTTTGACAATCTCGGAGAAGGTGCTACTTCGAATGACGTGAACGAGCTAGAACACGAATTGGATGCTACGCTACCTATGGACGTTCGCGAATCATTACAAATCCATGATGGCCAAGAACGTGGAGGTCTCCCGACTGGCATAATTTTCGGCTGCATGCTGCTCGACTGTGAAGAGATTGTGATGGAATGGCAGAATTGGCGCAAGGTCGCTGACGAATACCTCACGACCAAGCCCGACTACCGAACTCCCCAGATTCCTGTCAAAGCCTTCGCTGGAGCATCGTCCTCCACAGCTCCCTTGGCACAACCGCAGGCGTCAGGCAACCCATTGTGGCGACAAGAGCTGCTAGGACGCCAAGATTCGCAACCTCCAAATGCAGTCCAAAAAGCTTACTCCCACCCAGCCTGGATCCCTCTTGCGCGCGACTGGGGAGGCAACTACCTCGCTACCGATCTCGCTCCTGGCCCGGCTGGTACTTGGGGACAGATAATCATCTATGGCCGAGACTATGACTGCAAATATGTTGTAGCACGCTCCTGGGGTGCTTTGCTAGCCATGGTAGCCGATGATTTGGGCTCCGAGAAGGTCTCCATCGATGAGGATAGTGGCGACCTCAAGCTCCTCGAATTTAAGAAGCGTCAGAACGTGGAACCTCCCTATCTCGAAATCCTTCGCTGGCGTTGCGATCAAAAATACGGACGCAAAGGACCCAGGAGACGGTCCAATGGCAGTTTACATATCAACTCCAATGTTGGTGGGGTTGGTGGTCCAAGTAGCGCTGCAAGCAGTCCTTACGCAAGTCCCATAGAGGATCGCGGACGTAGCCCACACCGCTTTTCTCAGAAGACCAAGGGCGCAAGTCCGAGAGCGCACGTATCGAGTCCGCTGGCCAGGGTCGCTGAGGAGCATCCCCAGCCTATTCGTGTCCATACAGACCTAGAAGCAAAGATTGGTACTCCCATGGAAAAGCTGGTGTCTATTGATACTCCGAGACCTAGCGACGAGTCCGGAACAAGAACTCCGGCGAGGACAAGCTTTGGCAGCGATAAGGAAAACAAGGATAAAACAAAATTAGGATCTGTCAAAAGTCCAGTCACAGAAACGTCAGGATTGAAGACCGTGGAGATATAGGCGAGGTGTTGGGGTGAAGTGCGAACGAAGTTCACCTCCTCCTTTGTTCTCTCACTTACCACTCCTTTGGTGCAGGCGTCCTTTTATCGAATTCCTTTATCTCATATCCGCTGAATGCAGGGCGTAACGGCATCGATTCAGCAACTTAATTCCGATGAAACTAAGATCCACGAAGGCGGAACGAAATCAGGCGTCAGGGAAATACATGGCGAAAGCAACCCTCTATTTTAAGAATTCAATCCAATGGGCGGAGTAAAGAGAGTAAATCGAGCATTCCAGAGCATTTTGACATTTCTATGGTGCAATTGGCACACTGGGAGCTTGTTCTACTAGGCGGGTGTGGTCTTTTTCTTATTCTGCTACTCTGTATTCGTACAGTTTCCGACCAATTTTTTGCTTTTCGAAACGATAAATTAGTCCCTCACCTCATTTGCTCCTTCTCAATGTCTTCTCGGCTCGGCTCAGCATACTGGCAATCAAATAATCCTGCATCTGTTTTGCCGTTCCACCGGCACATCCCCTTTGCACAACTTCTACCTGCTTCTCCTTCTTCGCATACTATGCGCTGCTTAGCTTACTTAGCAGTCGCTGCATTTGTTTACCTCCATCCTCTTCTTCTGCTCACACATCTTTGTTTTGGCTTCTTTACCTCGACTCCCCTCGTCTTCAGCATGGAAATATGCATGGCTGGACGCGGGCGCGTGAATGTTTTTGGCATGGGTGGATTGGGGATTTGATGGACTCGTGCTTTGTTAAGTGGCTTGGGTTGACTGTTGTGTGCTGAGCTTTGATAGCTTTGCTTTTTTACTTTAACTTGACCTTCTTGGCAAATAGGGACTGCCTTGGGGAAGTGGTGGATTGTGGTAATGGATCATGCTGGTTAGGAAAAGTGGCTTGTATGCTGGTGCTGGTTGAGAAGTGGAAAGGGTTGGCGAGGGCTAGTAGGTAGGATTGAAATGAGAAAAGAAAGATTTCAGTAAATGTGTGTCTTCTCAGCTGCCAGTTGATGTATGCTTATTCACAGTTTGGAGGCCTTGTAGTTCAAAATCCTGTGGGTTGTCCTTCGACTCTCGTCACGTGCGTGGCGGAGTCATCTTGCAGGTTGAGGCGTTCAACCACACTTCACGACATCTACAACTCACAAACTCAGCCTCGTCGCCTTTTTCAATCATGCTGCTATTAAACCCCCATTCCGCGTCGCGAGGCAGCCTTCTTCGTTGGCACTCAATACCTATCCCACCCACAATCACGCTTTCCCGCAAGTATCCGTAACCTTCACAGCTCAACTCAAAGACGGTTGACTGACCATCCCATCTTTGTAAGTCACATATTTTCTGCCTCTTCTTCTATGCGTCTCAAATCAAAGAAGCAAAGCTGACAATGCTTGTTCGTTCGTAAGTGACCTGCAATCCTGTTCCCTCCACTCTCTGCATCGCTCTGTCTCTGCGATGAACTCAACCGCTACACATGACCTCAAAGGATGGGTTTCGGAACCTACTGGACGTGGAACGATCAGCCTCCTATGGAGCTGCTTCTTCACCATCTTCATCTGTACTTGGAGTGCCATGCATTTGAATTTACCGGCGGACGATGACACAGCAGTGAAGATATTCTTTCGAAAAGTGAAATATCTTTGTGTTGGTATACTTTGTCCTGAATATGTGGCCTTCGTAGCCTACTTGCAGTGGAATAAAGCGCGAGTTGCAACTTCTTCATTGCAGGAACGGTGCACAGATATAAATGTATATGAGCATTCGGTGTCCAGTACAATCTGCAAGTTCATCTCCTAACTACAAATGTAGGCTGTAAACAATTGGACTCTCAAACACAGCTTCTTTCTCTGCATGGGAGGATTCGTAGTCGAAACATCTACAGGAAATCGTTACCATTTTGAACCTGACGATCTTCTTAAGATGTTTGGAGGAAAGATTCCACTGCCGAACATCACCAAATCCGAAATCGAGGACAAAAGTAAGGCGGACTGGGTGACGAAATCTATTGCCCTGGTGCAGGTCTCCTGGTTTCTAGCTCAACTGATTGGTCGTGCTGTCCAAGGTTTACCAGTCACCACACTTGAATTGTTCACACTAGGCATCCTATGTTGTGCAGCCATTACCTATTGCTGCTGGTGGCAAAAGCCATTCGATGTCCGCAAGCCGATTACCATCTATGCCGATCCACCCGCAGAATGTCTGAACTTGAAGTGCATTGCTCGAGTGGAGTCATTGACCCCAGAAAGCGAGGGTTCGACGAAGCATTACCTAGTCGGAAATCTTATAGTAATTCTTTTCGCAGGCTGTCATGTTTTGGGGTGGGATTTTCATTTTCCTACACATGTAGAGAAACTCATCTGGAGAATCACTAGTATAGCTTCCGGCGCCTTTGCGCTTGTTTTCCTAGTATTGGTGTTCTTGGCGGTGAAAGGATTTGAGGCTTATGGAATCTTAATTTTTCTTATACTCACCACTTATTTCTTTATCCGACTCTATCTCTTCGCCGAGACATTCGCGAGTCTCCGTATTGTTCCAGCAGGCGTCTACCGAACAGTCAACTGGTCTCTTTACTTTCCTCACATCTGATTTATCGGTTGTTCAAGCTCGACTCCTTCCGCGAAACCTCTACGTTTGGTTATGGACACGCTGAGGACCCAATTTGTCTTTTCAATACCTGGTCTTCAGACTGCGAAGGAAATATCGAGGTCTTCCGGGACATCACTGCGCGAATCGCAACTACTATTGCTTCCACCCAATATTAATCTACACTACACATGGCAATGGAGGAGAAAGTTGAGGTTGTCAACTGGGTCATCACTTCACAGGCAGGAAGGGTATTCGAGGGATGCTTCCTCCTCAGATATCAACGGTCATGTACTTTCTCTTTTTGCTTTATTTTTTGTGGACTTCCTTCATGCTTCAGACACGCATCATTATTTTCAGGCACTGGGGAACGAAGACATGGTATTTGAGGGATAGGGCTATCTCCAAGGCTATGATCTCTACATTACGCCACGTGCAGAAGGGAATGATATAATTCGGGAATGCTGATATGCTCAAATGTTCAGGGAGGTCTTTCATTCTTTCATTGACGTATGCGTTTTCAACTTTTCTTTTCTGTGTAGGGCTATTATAATACATGCAATTCTATATCATAAATTATGCTTCTATTCATGGAATCGGGTATACATTTTTCTCGTCCCACAACGCCAAATCATGCACGCTTTTGAAGCCGACAACAGCCGTATTAGCCAAATCATTCATTCTCAAATGAGCAGTAATCGAGAGGAATGTACCCCAGTAGGCTGACCTCGTAATTCAACTCCATCCCAGCTCTTCCAATCTTTTACACATCTATCCTCATTCTCCTTTCCAATAACTACCTATCGTTTAGCCTTCTTACTCTCCCTCCCCTCCTCCTCATCACTAACATCCGCATAAATCGTCTCCGGCTGCGTCAAACTCCAAGCACCCGTAAACCTCTTCTCCTCGCCCGGCTTCGCCGCATACTTCATCAACGCCTCTCTCGGATCCTCATACCGCATCCCACTGAGCGGGATATTCTCCCTAATATGCTTTTCATCCGGCGCAGATTTCCCAAACGGCGTCGTAGCGGGCACATGCGGCCGTCTTGGATCTCGAGACTTCCCGCTCGCTGTAAGGCCGATTGTGGGATGGCGCGCGGTGAATGAGGCTGGGTTGGGTCCGGGAAGACCACCGGCTGTTATCGTTGCGTCGCCGGATATGCCTTCGGAGAGGTCGGTGGTCAGGTTCGGGTCGTCGTCTATGTGGCGACGTTTGGGTGCTTTGCTGAGGATGGAGAGGGCGCCGCCGTGGGAGAGGGATGGGTTGAAGAGGATGTGTGTTGTGGCGTTTGAGGAACCGGTTAGGATTTGATTGAGTTTGGGATGCCAGGTTACGGTTATGAGGGGGTGGCCTGGTGTCACGGGGGTTATGAATTCCGGACGGAGGGTTGCGGGGTTAAGGATGTGGAGATCGCCAGTTGCGGAGCCGGTTATTACTGACGAGGAGGTGGGAGAGAAACGGATGTTGGTTGTGGGGTATTGGGAGGAGGTAGATTCGTGCGTCACGGTGTTGACGGGCGTCTTGAATTTGCGCGTGTCCCAGAGCTTGATGGTGTCGTCGCCGCCGCGGGTGATCACTAGCCTGCCATCTGCGCTGATGTCGAGTCCGCTCGTCCATGTATCTTTCACATGTGCGTCTCGAATCTCTGCTGCGGGACGGTGGTAGGGACCTTCGCCACTCCACATCACAAGACTCCCATCCAAAGCCGCGGCTACGAGGAGGTTGTTCCCACCTTGCGCAGTCGATCCCCATGCCACAGCCGTCAGCCTTGTCCTGCCTGCCGAGCCTGCCGCTCTAGACTTATGCACGATGACTTCCTTTTGTTCTCTCTTATGATTGACGTCCCATATTCTCAAAGTACTATCCGTGCCCGCTGTCACGAACAGGTCTCGATTGGTGGGATGCCATGTGCCCGTCGTGATCTCAGATATATGGCCCTTGGTATTATGCATATCCCTTAGATACATATCGCCCTTCACGAACTCCGATATTAGGTCGCCGTCCCTTGTGAACAGCCTCGCCTGCGGAAACGCCGATATGACGAGCATCTGCCCTGCGGAGTGTGGGTTGAATAGGACTTGGTGGATCGGGTGAGTTTCGGAATTCGCAGAGGACTTCGTGGTGCTGGGGTCGACGGACTTGAAGGCGCGGATGGTCGTCGGTGTCATGGCTGAGAGATCGTGTAGCTTGAGCGTGCAGTCGTTTGAACCTGTCACGAGCCTCGTTCCAGAGGGATCGATTGTCATGGTGGTAACAGCTCTATCGTGCGTCTTGATTTGCAATTCATGCGACACTGGGAACTCATCCTCCTCTTCCTCATCACTACCGCTATCTTCATCGCTATCGTCATCGTCGTCGTCTTTGGTGGGTGGTGGTTTCCGCGAGTCTATGATCGGCCTTCTGCACCTCTCGATTTGCGCTTGGACGTCGACGGAAACATCTTTCTTGCCGAATGATGATGGCAGAAACTGGCGCATCTGTTCATCATCTTCCGCGGAGAAGTCGTTTGAATCCATGCTTGGAAATATGGTGGAGGATTGCTAAGTCTGCTGGCAGGGAAGATGGGTTGAGGTTGGGCTTAGCTCTTGATTAGCTAATATACGAAGGGCGTGCCAAGACTATTTATGGTGTTGATGAAATGCGAGCTGCAACGTCCTCTTGGCTGCGAGATGTCTTATGCAGCTCATAATGCTTGAAATCTTGGTTTTCGCTAGGCTGAGCTAGGTAGTATGATATTACTTTTTTGGGATGCATCAATTAGCATCTACTAGGCTCCAGCTAAGCAGTTCACTCAGCAATACAATATTTCCGCGGCTGTGCTGACATTGTGCCAATTCTGGCGTTGCTTGAAGCTGATGGAAGTATAAATTCAAGAGGTTGGTAGCTGTAGAGAAAGTATTGATGCAATTAAGACTAAAATTTCAGAGAAATCTTCTATTATCTACATTACATCACTCTTCCTCAGCTTTCCCCACTTCATTGAGACTGAATTCAAACACGCTCCATATCTCATAACAACCAGAACCCTTTATACCAAAATGTCTGCCCAGAATCGCACCATCATCGTTTTCGGCTCCGGCCCTGGCATTGGTAACCACGTCGGTGCTACCTTTGCCGCCCACGGCTTCAACAATGTTATCCTCGCCGCTCGTAACGAGAAGCGTCTGGAAGAGGACAAAGCAGCTGTCGTCTCCAAGTCGAAGAATTCAAATGTCACGGTGGACACGATCAAGCTTGATCTCTCCGACATTTCGAACCTCCAGCAAACCCTGGAGAAAATTGAATCCATGGCAGGAACAATCGAATGCATTTTCTTCAACGCCGCACGCATCAAAATGACCGAAGATCCCCTAGCCGTGCCCATTGACGAAATCGAGGAAGACTTCAAGGTACGTTGGTATTCGCCCCAATATCGGCTGTAAGCTGGTGCTGACATGCATTACGTGGCAGACGACCAACCTCGCCTTGTACGTAGTTGCACAATGGGCAATTCCGAAACTGGAAGCCCTGTCCAAGTCTGATTCAGCTGCCAAACCAAGTTTGTTGGTTACTAATAGCTTCTTGCCTGCGAGCCCTATCCCTGCGCTACTTTCATTGTCGCTTGTGAAGGCTGCACAGAAGAATATGGTCACGAGCTTGTATCAGGCTTACAATAAGGCCGGCGTCCATTGTGGCTTGATTAATGTTGGCGGGCCTGTTAGTGAGGAGGCTAAAGTGTTGAATCCGAGCAATATTGCTGAAAAGACTTGGGAATTGTTTGACCAGGAGAAGGGAAAGAGGGAGTTGCAGGTTGCTATCTTTGATTAGGCGGTGAGATGAGAAGGAATGCAGAACTTTCAGTTATAGAGTCGAAAAGAAATTGTTTATGGGGTATTTAGTGTCCATGACAATGTAATCAAAGTTCAAAAAGCTAGCACATGCGACACAATCAAGGTCCATTGGACCCGCTAGGTAATAGTACTGTATCGCAGTCCGCATTGGTCTAGTCGCTACGTAAGGAGTGAAGCCTTGTGAGAAGCTACAGCATTCGCTTATAGTGCTAATGTGTTTAAAATGGGTAACATCTGCGGGCTTGCTTCTCGTGTCGTAAATCCCTTGAAAAATTGGATGAGGGACGAATGAGTATATAATCGTGACAGAGCAGAAGGTAGTATGCAAAAGGATGAAATGAAGGCCCGTTCATCCGCAGTGCCGATAGGACGATTTGACCCATTCTCGAGAGAGCGAAGTGCTGGTTGAAGGGAGAGGCTGAGAGGTTTGAAAGATATGCACGTGCGTTGGCGACGGACCCCTAATTTCACAAGCTTTTCCCAAAACAGAAATGCCCATCTAATCGCGAATTCATTCATCTTCTTTACGCGACTTTTCGTGCAACTGGACAACCCAACATCTCCTTCCGACTCCCTTCATCAGAATTGAACCTACTCACCATTCTCCAGCGGATTCCCACCACAATGCTCGGTTCAACAGCTCTCCGCGTCGCGCGCTCCCCTCTCGCAACCTCAGCTTTATCCGCTCGCGCATTCTCATCTACAGCCCGCGCATCAGTCGCTCGCATGTCCATCGTTGGCCGTCTCGCAGCTCCTCCCGAGGATATGAATGCTGGAGAGGATAGGTCGCTTGTGCGATTTGCTTTGGGAACTGACAGTGGGAGAGGCGAGAACAAGAAGACCAGCTGGTTCAAGGTCGTAACTTTCACGCAAGGTCCTCAGAAAGATTTCTTGCTGGGCTTGCCTAAGGGGTCAGTGATTGTCTCGCTTATGTTTATGCTTATGTTGCTACACGCCCCAAGTTGGGGGGGTTACAATGAGGGACTTTGTTGGCATGGATGAGGAACCAACCTCAGTGCAATGGACAGCAGAGCCGTGCTTTGGATTTGGGCATTGAGAACGAATGCTAATGTATGTCTCTTATAGTGCGCTTCTATATGTAGATGCCGATGCACGCATGGACTCCTACGACGACAAGGACGGCAACAGGCGCACAAGTCTCGGTCTTCTTGCCAGTAAGTGATATATCTTTGCCTCAATCGCTTAGTCTCCGGACTGGTGCATTTCAAGTATTTGGATGTTTACACTGACACTATCCTACACAGCGAAATTCGATGTACTCTCTCGTCCAAGACCCACCGAGGAAGTGGGACATGGAGATGAAGGCTTGGTAGAAGGACGCGCTTAAGTCCACACAGAAGGACATCCTCACTTTCTCCATAATCGGAATAATGTTTACAGGGTATCGGAGGTCAGAATCAGGTTGTTCGTCTGGCTGTCATTCTATATCTTGGGAGGGGAGGCTTCCTGGTTGTGCTTTACACAAGGGGCTCTCAGGCGCAGCGATCTTGGGGTGTACGGATTTGGAGCTCACTGTATACTTAGCTTGCTTTCTCATATGTACTATCTCCACTCGAGTAGGGACGTTTGTATTGGGGTTCAGTCAGGATGGCGCACAGGAAACGATTTACTACCCCTTGCTTATAGTTTGAAGGGAATGGAATCTTGCCTATGAACATTCCAGCAAGACCATCAACTGCATATCTAGTCAAAGCAAAAGGCCACATCGTATCTAAGCACTGGTGAATAAGGCGATGTAGTTGATTTACAATTATGTGGAGAAATATTTTCACGTGACACAGATCTCGGAGAAAGCCATACACCTCCGCTTTCCGTCCTGACTTTTCTTTGAGCAAGTATAGCATCACCAATCACCTCCAATCCCTAACTCCATGACCTCTATCGTCCCCTCAAGAGCACGTTCGCTCTGGGGCCATGCACCTCGAGTGCGATCACTCAATCGCTTCCGCCGTACTTTCGCCACAGTCTCCGGCGAGAATAGGTACACCATCTCTTTGCTCCCCAACTTGAGCCTCTCTAACCATTAATATAGGCCGTATGATGTAGTCGTTATTGGAGGCGGTCATGCCGGCTGCGAAGCCAGCGCAGCAGCAGCCCGATCCGGTGCGCGAACGGCGCTCGTCACCCCAAAGCTCGACAACCTAGGCGTATGCTCCTGCAACCCGAGTTTCGGAGGAATTGGAAAGGGCACAATGTTACGAGAAATCGACGCATTGGATGGAGTAGTTGGGAGAATTGTCGATAAAGCAGGAGTGCAATTTCGCGTATTGAATAGTAAGAAAGGACCTGCGGTTTGGGGACCACGGGCCCAGATCGATCGCGCTCTATATAAGAAACATATGCGGGAAGAGATGGTTGGTTATAAGAATCTGGCAATACTAGAGGGTAGTGTGGCGGATATTGTGGTAGATAAGGAAGAGCAACTGGAGAAGGGCAGACATGGGAAGATTACGGGTGTGAGATTGGAGTCTGGAGAGGTCATTCCAACTAGTAATGTTGTCATCACTACGGGAACGTTCTTAGGTGGTGAAATTCATATTGGTAGGTCATCTAGGAGTGATTAAATAACCCATATTAATCATTGGCAGGTCTCGAAGCTTATCCCTCAGGCCGGATGGGTGAGGCAGCGACGTTTGGTTTGAGCAAATCGTTACGAGAGGCAGGCTTCGAATTAGGACGACTGAAGACGGGCACCCCACCAAGACTAGATCGGAAAACAATCGATTTCAAAGTACTAGAAGAGCAGCCTGGAGATGAACCACCACCGCCTTTCAGCTACCTCAATGACGCAGTGGCCGTAAAGGACCAGCTTCTATGCTATGCTACCAAGACAAACACTGCCACGCACGACATTATCCGAGCCAACCTCGACAGATCAATACATATTCGCGAGAGCGTCAAAGGACCCCGGTATTGCCCTTCTCTCGAGTCTAAGATTATTCGCTTCACAGACAAAACCTCCCACATAGTGTGGCTAGAGCCCGAAGGGTTCGACAACGACATCATATATCCCAATGGCATCTCCATGACCGTGCCTGCGGAAGCTCAAGAAGCTATGCTCAAGACCATCGAAGGTCTGGAAAACGTAAAGATGCTCCAGCCAGGATACGGCGTCGAATACGACTACGTGGATCCACGGAGTCTCCGCTCGACTCTGGAAACCAAAGCAATCTCTGGGCTCTTCCTTGCGGGCCAGATCAATGGCACAACTGGCTACGAAGAGGCTGCTGCTCAGGGTATAATTGCAGGCATCAACGCCGGCCTAGCCTCCCAATCCAGAGAAGCCTTAACTCTCTCCCGAGCCGATGGCTACATCGGCATCATGATCGACGACTTGATCACGAAGGGCGTATCAGAACCATACCGCATGTTCACCTCTCGCAGCGAATACCGCATGTCTGCCCGCGCCGACAACGCCGACACCCGCCTCACTGCTCTCGGTCGTGCGGCCGGCGTCGTCAGCGACAAACGCTGGGTTGCCTTCGAGCGAGAAAGCGAGGAAATGGCTGCTCTTACATCTATGCTCCAATCAAAAACTATGAACTGGGCTGATTGGAACACCGCCGGTTACCAAGTCCGCCAGGACTCATCCAAGCGCTCTGCCTACGATCTCCTCCGCATGCCTAACACTACCGTCTCAACGCTCTCGTCACTCCTTCCTGACGTAATGCAGTTTTCGCACCGCGTGCGCACCAGAGTAGCAATAAACTCGATATACGCTCCTTACGTGACATCTCAACTCGCCGCTCAGCAGAGATTCTTAAAAGACGAGAATCTGAGATTGCCGCTGGACCTGAACTACGATGGTATTTTTGGCTTGAGTTTTGAGGAGAAGGCTGCGCTGAAGGTCACCAGACCCGAGAGCGTGGGGCAGGCGCGGCGGATAGAGGGTGTGACGCCGAATGGGGCGTTGAGGCTGTTACAGTTTGTTAAGGGAGTTAAGAGGGATGAGATGTTGGCTAGGCAGATGGAGGAGCTTCAGGAGAGAAAGAGGGCGTTTATGAATGTTGGTGCTGGGTTGGATTGAGCGATGTATGAATAGTTTCGGTGCATTGGGAGGCGTTAGGAACTCGAGATTTCAGATGTATATATAGACTCGGTACAGGGGAGCTGCACCCAAGGGACGGTCGTATTTTAGTCAAGATGCATTGTATAATACAACTGTACAAAATGTATGCAAAGACTCGATCAGCTATAATACAAATCACTCCATCTCACTCTCCTTCTGCTTCTCCACCCTCGTCCAATCCCTCCAGGCTAGCCAAGCCGCAAGCCCTAACACCGTCCCAAAGCTCCCCGCAATAATCATCCTCCCTCTGAACCCTTGCTTCCTCTTCAACTGCTCATCCGGCCCCAAAATCTTAACCGCATCCTTGATAATCGCATAGCTCAGCCCACTCCAAACCGTCGTACTCGCCACGACACCCTGCAAAATCCTCACAACACCTTGGATTCCTTCCGGCCCACCTAGTGCCGACCTCGCTTTCTCCACTGTTTCAAGGGAGACATCGGATAGGAGGAGGGGAGTTGTTAGGGTGGCGCCGATCAAGATTAGTTGGAGGAATGTGTTTAGCTTTGAGACGGTGGTGGGATGTACTTCTGCGCTGGGGAGAGAGAAATCCCAGTAGCGTGTTAGGGTTTTTGGGGAGGGGAGGGAGGCGTAGCGGTAGTAGATTGCGGCTATGGCGAGGGAGATGTCGCGGCCGAGGATTAGGGTTGCTAGGGGAACTGTATTGTGGCGGTCAGTTCTGCGCTCTTCATTCTGAGATGTTGATGTTTTACGTGCAATGCTCAGATGGGGATGCTGAGGTGAACAGATGAGTAAAACTTGAACTTACGGGGTAAACTTCCGTTGACAGCTAAACACCCCACTAGCGTAGTCATAAGTGCTTTGTCTGCCATTGGGTCCACGACGCTTCCAACAACTGTTTGCTGCTTCCACCGGCGAGCTATCCAGCCGTCGATTAGATCGGTGAATCCAGCGTACACAAAAAGCCCAACAGCCCAGGCATGCTGGTCATGGATGATTAGGTAGCCGATTACTGGGGTGGCGAGTAATCGAGAGAAGGTTAAAATATTCGGGAGAGTGTAGATGTTTTCGCGTGGAAGAGCCGAGAGTCTGGAGGCAATGTTTTCGCGGAGGACTTTTGTGAGGCGAGGTTTGGGGAGTTGAGAGGGTGGAAGAGGCTAAAGTATTTCAGTTTTGAAGCACTTTCATCGATATCGAAAATTGAGATTTGAGGAAGGCGAGTAGACTAAGGAGAAAGTAGGGATATGGGAAAAAATGTGTCGGCGAAATGGCTTGCTGTAGCAAACTTTTGTTGCATATGATACGCAAGTCCTATCTCTAGTGATGCCATTGTGAAATATATGAAGCAAGGTATACTCATAGGTATTACATATAGCCTCGAACCCAAGATACAAGGTTTGGACAGGAGACGAGAGCAATTCAAGTAGGGACATTGAGAAATGAAATATTGAGCACTCTTCTTTGTTCACAACGGAGTCAAATGTCTAGTAGGAATAGAAGAAATCTGGGTTGTTGGAGGAAAGAATGAAGGAATATGATAAGAGTTGAGAAACACCGACCTTCTCGGAGTCGCTCTTTGACTGATCCTTTCCCTCATCTTTCCTTCCATTTCCCGGCACAGAATCTCGAAGATGGGGCGTTGAGGAATAGAATTGTCTTTGCGAATTGGAACCCAAACATTTCGAATCGTTTGGTCTTCCTCTCCCTGGCTCAGATGTTTGGATGCCTCGATTAGGTGTCCATATGAACGAGGCACGTGAGCGGCTTTTGTGTAGGTCTAGACATGGCCTCCAAATCCGCGGGCAGGCTCGCACTTCTTCCCGAGAAAGGGACAGAAACTTGAGAGTTGTAGAAGGGAGTTTGATCCCCGCCATTGGAAAATTGTTACCGGAACCTGAGTTCCATGGGGCGTCGAGTGGAGTAGCAAAACTTGATGGCGACGTCAGACTTGATGTTGCAGCCGTGCATCCTTGCAATGTTTGGCCGGTTTGCACCATAGTTTATCCTCACGTGCAGGATTAGGATTACGGGCTTGGCTTCATGGCTCGAGCACCCACGATCCTCAGACCTCAAACCTCAGCTCTATACACGAATGTACGACAATGTCTAAAACTTGCTTACCAACTGTGAATCTTTTCACATCCTGAAACGAAGAGCTTCAAACATCAGACTTTTCCCTGTCAAGATCGACAGAAGTTTCGGAGTTCTTCGACGAAAGGAAGCTTAGCTGCCAAGGCAATGAATGACGAAGAGCCTGGTGCTCAGAGCTATGAAAAGGGTCAGATGTTGTTGCAGGATTCTACTGGATGAGGCAATTAGAACGATACGGGAGCGCTTCTAATACCCTTTATCTTTAAGGATGCAATGTTCTGGCAACATGCCTAGAGTTCTACTCATCAAAGACGGTAGGATTGCGAAGAGTAGGGCGAGGTGAGAAATGCTCGAAATTTTGTACCAAACCTCCAAGTTGGCAAGGGATAAACCGCAATTCCGAACTCTGTACCGGAAAGTTCAATTCCCTTTCGATGTTAGAGGCCGCACTTCCATTGGATCTCCGGCATCATTTCGTACCTATAGTTATTCAAAAGCGATTGGAATATGCGAATCTCAGATCTCCTTTCAACGAGCTACACATTCTAGATGATTGCTTTCAGCGTAGCAAGAGCGCATCACTATATCCTCGATCGACGTACTATATGATACTCAAAAACCTTTCTTGGCAGAACGCTCGAGTATATCCCACCAGACCGGCCGAGTCTCAACCTTAACTTGGGCCTCACAGAATCTTTCTCGGAATTTATAAGAGACTTGCCTACCACTATACCGCCTATGCTTGTCACCTATCTATAAAGTCAAAAGTGCTACATGCGAAGACTCGTTTCGCGGCGAGAACTGGAGGTTTCTATCCAGATGGTTAAGATGCATTGAGGCTAACTGGTCGACACCAAGTGACAGAAAGGCGGCCATCTCGGATTGCGCGATGGCAGTTCCAGAATTGATGTACAACGGCGTCAAGCCCCGCACGCAAATCCTCGCTATGTGAGCTTCTCTTTGCTAATGAATTTCCTTTCCTAGGCTATAGAACCGACCTTGGCTTACATCAAGTACGAAATTCATAGTCGTCTTCAACAAGAAACTTTATTTTGGCTGTCTTAGACTTCAGCTCGCCTCTTCACTAAGAACTAGAGAACTGCGAGTCATCTACACGCATGATCTATCATGCACGTAGTCTCGTGGCTCTTACTGACTAACTCTTCCATCCCAATGAGATTAGACGTTAAAATCTCCGGGCGAGGCTCCTGTATGCGCGAATAAGCCACATACTGCTCGATGATGAGAGTCCAGAGTCTTGAATTATCCAAGGAAAAGTCGCAAGGGTCGCGAACATGGCCAAATCTCACCCCTTGCTTTCAGTGGCTCAATCACAACCCCGCATTCATGGTGCTTCGCCGTTGACGACATGGGTTGTCCTGCAAGCGAGCAGTATACCTGAAACCTTAGGCCGGTTTGATACGAGGTCCAGGCTTATGGTGGGAATCTGATACAACGGGAGCAGATCTTGAGCATCAAACAAGCCTCGTGGCCGTGCTTCATTGTCGGCTTCGAATTCCCTATCCAGAGTGCACGACTTCCGAATGGGAAGTTCACGATCCCACGTGTCGCTGATGTCCGTGAACGTCTCAGAATGACATCAACTTCTGCTATCTACTTCTTCAAGACTTCGTGGGATGTCCGAAGAGGTGAGATTCAGCCGGAGATAACGTCGTCTCCACCTGCCTCACCCAATTTTATTTGAAAACAACATGCATGATTTCGATGGGCCCCAGCCAGGTGACCAAGATGACAACACCCTATGACCGGTAAGGCTAAACCTGCTGTACGTAGGCTGTTCTTGTTACAAAACGCCATGCCTATTTGGAAGTGCCTTTGAGGCTGCTGAGCTTGGAAATAGGCTTAAGCAGTAGCCAGCCCATTATGATGGTTACATTTAGCCCGAAGGGGAGTGACAACACTGCATTGAACCAAACTTTACCTGATGACCGCCACCACTGCAGCTCACAACATTTTCCCTAGATCACGAGTAGCTCGGGAATTCTCCGTACGAAGACATTCATTCACCTCGCAGGAAGCATAAGCTTTATGCAAGAAATGCTTTTGGACGCAGTTCCTTACTGCTTGCTTCAGCTCTCTTTGAGCAACCGAGGCCGCCCAGACAGTTTCGGATGTGCAAGCTACTGCAGGTACGACCTCATGGACTTCCTAAAGTGTCGTTTCCTCCGAAGAAAATGGAAGAGACGGCATCATCATTTCCAAACAGAGTTTCTCGAGGATGTGCTTTGTTTGGGGAAACAGGTGCAGCGAATTCCGGTAAGGCGAGGCTGGAAGAGTTTCAGATGCTTGTCCATCCTCGTCCAGCTCCAGGATCGAGGCGATGCCTTTACGAGGATGCATTCCTGACTTTGGCCGGACTTTGCGCTGATACATCAATTAACCAAGATGGCGATGTTGCAGAAGACCGCACGCCTCATCCCGCTGGCTTGTTCATCGGCCCGCTGAGCTCAAGCCTATTGCTTTGCCAATCAATGATTATCACACCGATTCCCTGGACAACGGGTCAGTCTGGCGGTTGATCAGACCCAATCTCAAACAGAATACCACCGACACGAAAGCCATCATCAATTCGCGGTGTGCCACGTTCAGAGCGCGCGCATTCTCCCAGTACCAGGACTGAAGGTCGTGAAATTGCTGCAATTATATCCAGTACCTCTACTTGCATTTGCTAGGTGAAGAGAACCCCAGCTATTAATACCTGTATTAAGCGCTTGTTAAAGGTCGGCAATGATCAAGAGTTTTATTTGCTGACTCGTCGCTGTGGACCCATAGGGCGGAGGGGTGACAGTGACAGTGGAGCGGGCCCAGGGGTTAAGCCGACTGCGAAAAAGGCCTCTGAAACGGCATCTTCAACCTCACAGTTTGATTGGCCGGGGCCCAAAGCGTGTCGCTGACGGGACGGAATTACAAGAATCTTGACCACCATGGTTTTCTCTGCGGCAGAGCGGCTTGGATCCTTCTTCGCCACGAGAAAGTTCTAATCAAACGTCTTTGGGCGGCTCTCAGAGATGGACCGGTGGGCCCGCCGAATTGCGTTATGTGGACGGGTGCCGATGCGCCGCGAGCTTCAACGTTTCAGCGTGAAGATCAAACCGAGTGCCAGTGTGCCGCTTCTGCTTGTTCCTGCATCGTGGAGACGCACTGCGCTCACTTGGAGTTCGCGGGCCCAGCCACAGCAAGTTACCTTTCTGATGAGGCTGGATCAACTGGCTTTGAGCGATCACGATTACTGGTGGTCTTTTTGCTTCCGTAAATTGTTCCTGCGCGCGGCAACACCGTGTTTTCGACGTCCGCCATCATCCCAGAGGATGCTGCTCTGGAGGGCCTATGGGACGAGGCCGTCTTTCATGGGAATGAAAAACGCCTTGCCATCCCGGCAGCAGCAGTAGAGCGAAGGGGATCAGAGAGACATGTCATTCGCAGAGTCAGATATCTAGATAATCAAATGCAGTTATCACAAAAAAAGGAAGAGCATGACATCCCGCATAGTTGCGCGACTCGCCGTCACCGTTAACCTCGATTTTAAGGCGGGTTTTTGGTGGCTGTTGAGCCCCTCAAAGCGGGCAGGTCGGCCATCACCTCGCCTCGCATAGGATATCTCGATTCAAGACTGTGCATATTTTGAAATGGCGGAGCGAGAACCTTGGAAGGTCACAGGCGTTCGCATCTGGCTTAAGCATCCCCATCTTGATGTTCGAATAAGGGCCCAGCACCGACGATCGTGTCAGAGCACAAGCAGTCTTGCACAAAAGATGCAAAGATGCAGCCCGTACCTTTTCGACGTGCCTGAGGAAGCGAGAGTCGGCGCAAAGCCGCGTGGTGAAGAAGCAACCGTGGTGTGCTGGGAGTGATGTCTGCGCTAAACTGCCTTTTGGAGGAGACCCCGACAGGTTAGTGGGTTCTACCGGACACGATGGGATGGATAGCGGAGTGCTGGCGTGCTGTCCCATCCCATCCACCGGCACTCGCCAGCGGCCAGAAGCACGCTGTTTGAGGGATCACCCACGCCGGCGGTGGATCGGAGCTGTCTCTCGCTGTCATCCACCGTGTGCGCGACTGGCTGGTTCTGTGTGTCGTGCTGGACGGCTGTCTGGCTGTCTGTCTGGATCTGGGTGTGACAGAGTGTCTGTGACAGCTGTTTGGTGAATCGCAAACACGCTGCCGATGGCCGAGGAAGCAAGCCCTCTATCTTCACGACAATGGCCGTGTTGTTTTGTGCACTAGCTGGCAAGAATGGTGAAGGCCTTGCGCACATTCCTGACTCCTGCCCACCACAACACAAGCATAACCGTTAACCATCCATCCACCCTCTGCACTGCTTCCAGTACGCGAGAGTCTGCGGGGACGGGCCTCGCTCTCATATCGGCTGGACAGCAGCATCCGGGTCGAACAGGCGTCTTTTCAGGCGCTCTTGGCGACAGGGAGCGCTTCGTCGTGGGTGGCACTGATGGCCAGGGCGTGCCGGTGGCTACCAGTAGGGGTCGACTTGGGCGTCGGGCCCAGAAATAGATTATTCCAAAACGACTAATCTCCTGTTTCACCAACTCTCCGACACCTAAAGCTGTGCCCTTCCCCCCTCAGATTTGCGTTTCGAGTGTCCAAAGCCCTAACTTCAAGCTTACCTCTGCTTGACGTCGAGACTGCTCAAGCTCCCGAGGCAGGCCCTCGATACGTTTCTCTTCTCTTAACATATCTCAAACCATCGCTCGCCCTTTCTTTCGCTGTACGCTTCAAATTACATTATTTCCACCTGGCAGGACCTGTTACGAGAGCCTTATCCGTCTCAACACCTCTTATTTTCTATTCCGTGAGCAGTCTCACGCCACCACCTGCCAAACACGAGTGCACACAGAGGCGTGTTGCAGAGCAGCATGTACTCCAACCCTCATGCCGCAATGCCCCCTCCGCAGTCGCGAACCGTCGCCCCCGAAACCTTCTTATTAGATCAGGATGCTCAGCAAAGCCTTCCACCAGACTCCATCGTAGCACTCCAACAAGTAGATAACCGTAAGTCCCTTACAAATATACTCAATGCTGTTGCGCATCAGTCGCGCATCCATCGCACATGCATCTACCCTCGTTCGTCCTGCTGACTGTCGCTGCAGTAAAATATTTTCTCATCTCAGCTCCGGTAGACTGGCAACCCGATCAGTATATTCGCAGGTTTCTATTACCAACGGGCGAATATGTATCTTGCGTGCTCTGGTATGTTTGCTTCGAGCGCATTTTTGTTGATCGCAAGCTTTCGCATTCCTGTGTCTCGGGTGCTAATCATCCCTTAGGAATAACCTATTCCACATATCGGGGACCGACATCGTGCGATGTCTGTCATTCCGCTTCCAGGCCTTTGGCAGGCCGGTGAAGAACTCGAAGAAATTCGAGGAGGGTATCTTTTCCGATTTGCGCAACCTGAAATCGGGTACAGATGCATCTCTGGAGGAACCTAAAAGTGCATTCCTTGATTTCCTTTATAAGAATAATTGCATTCGCACGCAGAAAAAACAGAAGGTCTTCTATTGGTACAGCGTGCCGCACGACCGATTGTTCCTCGATGCTCTGGAACGAGATCTCAAGAGGGAGAAGATGGGCCAAGAGGCCACGACCGTTGCCGTGAATGAGCCAGCGCTTTCCTTCGAATTCGACTCGTCGCAGTCGCTGTTTGAGCAACTCACCAAGGCTCAACAGACGAATTCGTCGTCATTCAACAACAACAACAATGTGCAGACTTACTCTCAATCCACATCACCGGTAATGCGAGCGATGGACTCAATGCCTCCCCCTACGATGCTGCCACAATCCATGCCACCATCTGTACCGGAAGAGACCCTAAATCAAATGACTGCCTACAATCAAATGTCCATGGCGCCGAGCATGAGCAACACGGTCATGAAGAGTAGGGAGCGCGATTTTGGCCAGATGCAATATGACCGCAATGGCATTCCACTTTCGCAAGTCCACCAGCGACATAGCTCAATGCCTGCATATATGGAATACTCGCCGGCTCCCTCATTTGTTTCGTCACACTATGAGGATTACAGCACTCGCGGCATGTCCTTCGAACCCCTCACACCTCCCCAGCACCAAATCAGCCTTGGCGCGGAGCCTGCATACATTGCCAACGAAGACACTGGACTGTATAGCGCCATTCCTGAACTTGGAGTATCGGCGACTTTCAATCCATTGATGAACCTGCCTCCTTCAAATCTCATGGGACATGGATTCTCCAGCGTAACGCGACCATTCCCTCCAACGAATGTGTACTCCGTTATTGAGGGATCACCAACCTACAAGCAGAGGAGACGGCGTTCATCTCTATCGGCTGGTGTGAGTGCTGCAGTCACCGCCACTGGTGGCGCTCATCAGGTCCACCGACCGAGCGATCTCAGACGATCAATGTCGAGCTCAGTTGTTCCAGTTGCCGAAGCGGACGAGTCAAATCACAACTCCCCGCAAAGCATGAACAACAGCTACGCAGCCGTGGATCAGAAACCTGTCGTTGAGATCTCAAGGCACGGAACTCCACTGCACACAATCGAGGATAGCCCGCCGCAGCCTCAGAACGCCATGCTCCCTCAGGATGATCTGAGCAGCCTGGTGAACGGGGATGTGTTTGAGAGCCCCATGCATTCCGCGGTCTCGCGGGCTGCAGCCGCTCCTGCAGTGTTCCGTCGAGCCCGCAGTGCCACGATGATGGAAATCGGGCCCTACCCGCAGAAGTCTCATTCGTGTCCGATCCCTACCTGTGGTAGGCTATTCAAGAGGTTGGAACACCTCAAGAGGTAAGCGCCCGCAATTTCGTGCAACATTATTTATAGCCGCTGACGGGAAGCGCCCAGGCACGTGCGTACCCACACCCAAGAGCGACCATACGTCTGCCCACTCTGCAACAAGGCCTTCTCCAGGTCAGACAATCTAGCCCAGTAAGCCTAATATCCACGCCAGATCTAAAAATAAATACTTACATATCACTTGCAGACATCGTCGCACCCATGAACCTCGACAGGACGGCGAGCCGCTGAGCAGCTACGACGAAGAAGATCTCGAGAACGACGATGAGCATCTTCACTCCCTCGAAGAAGAGTCGCCTGACTCTGGCAACGATTATCTTTCGTCGGCGCTCAACATCCCGGCGTCTATATCCGATATCCCTGGCCCTCTGGGTATGGGCACTACCATGGGCCCACCTCAACAACTCCTTGCTGCCCACAACTACTAGCTCTAAGCTCCTGAATCCCCTGTGCTGTCAAACTTAGCATTATTTGGCGCTACGCGGATGATCCTGTCGAACGACCCGAATCTCCTTTGTTCACCTTGCTCTCGTCCATTTAGAACTCTTACATATCTTATTACTGCTTTCATCACGCATTGTTCTGCGAAAGTTGCATTGCATAACCGCTGTTTCTTGCTTTGGAAAGGGGTGTTTTATCAAATTTTGGGAGAAACTGGTGGCAACGCTCATGACGCGATGATCGCTTTCTTCATTTACCTTTCTTTCCTTCCTTTATCTGCCATCTTTTACTACCCACATATTCCTTTTATTGCTTTGCTTGCCTGCTTGCCCTGCTTCATCGATGGATTCTCACTTTGCTTTTCTGCATGAGTTGCGAAAAAGTTGCTTTTGGAGGTTGCGCGCGATCCGTGGAGCGTACTGTACTTCCCTTGCGCTGAAATGCGTGGGATACGCGCGCCGGGTGTTTGGATGAATTGAACATACTGCTGCTGTTGCTGCTGCTGGTGGGCCTCTAGGGCCGTGTATCATATAGCTGAGAAACAAATACCAGCGATTCCGTTGATTTTTGAGCATTTTCTGGATTTGTGATATTCTCTATCGCCCTGCTGATTCTCTTCGGCACCAATTCCTTCACATCTGAAGAGGTATGCTTCTACCACCAACATCCAACATTGCAGAAATCCTTTCGCTGATTACGGCATAGCCTCCACTGGCCCGACGCTTGCGTTTCGGTTTAATGGGCGTTATCGCTCTCGGTCTCGCGACACGCCATGCTTACTGTGTACGCTATTCCTTCGCGTCCTCGTTTCCACTACCAACATTAGGTGGATTCGTGTCTGCTAAATATATGGTATCCAGGGCATAGGATTCACGATGAACGCCAACATTGAGTTGCACAATCCTTCGAGGGAGGTCGTTGGGACTTGGGATAGTAGCGCGGACTCCAACGACTCTTACCAACTCTCTCTGCTCCGCCGAGTAGGAAGGGAGTGGAGAGACATGGGATCGAATGCGGTAGCGGTGGACTGGAGACGGGATCAGCTTACACAGCAGAGAGGATCGATCAAATTGAACCTAAGCTCTCTGAAGCCGATTACTCCCCATCATAAGGGTCCCTCGGGTTCAAAACGCAACGCTCCCTTATCTGACGTCGGCTGTGGAGTGGATGTCCCGTTCGTCTATAGGGAGGGAGATAAATCATTTCGTAGCTGGGGCTGGTATGGGGAGATTGAGGAAGGAAACAAATCGGTGCGGATAGTGGTGAGTATCATCATCTTTAAATCAATGTTTATTTGTTTCATTTCTTTGGCTAAGAAGAATCCTCACCAAACAAAACCCTTCATGCCCTGGTGATAGGATAAGGAGGACATCTCTACGAACGACGACTGACTGATCGAAATCTCCGGCGTCCACCTTCGCTTTCTTTGTTGTCACTCGCTCGCCGCAGCCATCAATGGAAAGTACCCGTATGTTCTGGTTGAATGGGCATGTCGTAGTGGAGTCCTCCTCCTCAAACTCCACATTACGCCTTTGTTGTGACGCTTCTTGAAGTAAGAGCACCACGTCACCTCTCCGACACCTGTAGCCTTTGCATGGTTAGGTTTAGTGTCGAATGATGTGTTCAACACTTTGTGAGGATGAAAAAAAGGAGTGGAAAAGAAGTTTTATATCTTGCATGGGCGAAGTCGATTATGTCATGCGATATTGTTCATCGCTTCGAAGTCCACTTCGGACTTCGTAAGATCGGGAGAAGGAGTCCAAGTCAGCACACATATGAAGGCCGTATTCTGTGGTCGAAATCTACACTGCTAAAGTCTTTTTAACCTACTTCTAATAGCAAGAGCCGAACACATGGGTATACTCAAGGCATAAATGCGGAGTACTGCCTATCTCCATCTAGAAAATGGAATAAGTTGATGATCTTGCTCCTAGCTCTAGGATAAACTATCAGCAAGAGCCTCGATTCATGTGGTCCTTTTGCCGGATCGTTGTGTGGATCCTGAACAAAAAGTCAGGCTCTTTTCCATTTGAGCTTTGTACCAGGGCTCAGGGGTCGAGGAGATCTTGAATTGCTGTACAAACCCCGTCTTACTTTCCTATATTACATACTTAGGTGAGTTTATAAGCTACACTAATCTTTTGATACCTTTCATTATTAAGCTATTTTGATCGATAGCATCTTCAACTTGTTCATCAATCGCTAATCGTCCGAGAAGCTGTGGTACAGCAACATGACCTTTGACTGATCTTCGTCATCATCTTTTGACCTTTAAACCCACATTCCTAAATCAGCGACCGCGAACCCTCGGATGCCCGTCCGACCCATCACATGGCTCGCTTCCGTGGCTTCTTTTTCCGCGCCCTGTTCTCCCTTCTCCCATAGGGAGAGCAGCTACATGATAATTGGTACTTAGCCATGCAGAAGTTGGTGTAAAGCAAAACAAAGGGTTGAGTGCAATGACTTTTATATCCCTGAGGCGGAGGAAGGGCTTTGGAGTGTGGCACGTGAGTGCTCACATGCTTCTTCCTCTCCTCCCTACATATAAAAGCCAGTCTCTCCTCTTCCCTTCTATTTTCTGTCCACATCAAATTTGACTTTGGTGCTCCTCAACTTGGTCTATCAACTATGCCATGGTGCACCAAGAGGCAGAGGAGAATCGTGATGAGCTCGGTATCATGATCTCACTACCACATATCAAATGTCCATTCTCAATTCCGCGGATGCCCGATGGGAAAAAATCCCCCACACAGCCTATCATGGTGTTTGGGCTCCAAAAGGCAGAAGCATTCAGCGATGTGTTCGGTTTTTCGCGTTTTGCATCCAACCTTGGATCTCCATCCACTACAATGGAGCACTCTGCGTCGAGAAGCCCCTTGCTGGTCGTAGTCAGAGGTCTTATTTTGGAAGCTGGATAAGGTAGATGGTGGTCGTTGCGAAAGAAAAGTACCGGGAAATAAGCATAATGAATATTAGCACACGTCGAACGGAGTGTGCATAGTAAACAATGCTTGTATCTTACCACGGACTTCCCTACGCTATCACCGATCCTACGCCCAACCCCCCACGGACATGCCTGTGATCGACTGCGTTATTTGAGTGAGTTCATGTCATGAAGGCCGTCAGCTATGCTCGTTGACACCACAACACAAAATCATCACCAAGCGGTGAGATCTGCTGTTTGGCACATGATATCTAGACCGGGCCTGGTATTGGATAATCAAATGCTATCTGGTTAGATGAAGAAGGTAAAGAGGAGGAAAACCAAGAGGAGGAAATGCTTTTATAACGGGAATACCGCTAAAGAGCAGTTCGAGCACGTGGAAAGTAGCATGTGATCCCTCACCTGTCTTCGATTTCCCTTCCCTCATACCGAAGATATAAAATCTACTCTCATGCGGCCTATTCTCGTTTCAGTACACGGTTAATCCAGCGGACATTCCAACAGAAGGTACAAAACCAAATTGGGGAAATCGCTATGGGGGCCTAGATCCGCAACCCAAAATCCAAATGGTGTTGTTTTCTTCGTGGCTTGTCTTCAGATCCCTAAAACCAGTCATCGAACAAATCTGATGATAGGTCACGGCGTTCCGCTCATTATCCTGATGGCCAAAGAACGATCCGGCTCATTGGGGAGAGTAATTGATGGGGCGTTGTGATATGAAGCCTCCGAAGCCGACTATGATGAAAACCATCATCTCCAATGTACAATGAAGGACATCATCACTAATCCCCAAGCACGTTCTTTGCCATCCCTGACGAAATCCTTGGGACCCTACTTCAGTTCGACACACCAACACATGTAACGGTTTGCCTTTGGCTTTTTGTTCCTGAAACTCCCCGTGTGAGAGTACCCACGGGGCTTGAAACCGTGAGATGCCTTCCCGCACTCCACGACACATAAAGCTGTTAAGCTAGATGTCATGATTGGTCACATAAGACTAAGTTGCTTTTCGTGTTTTTCCCCTTATTCAAGGAGAGCCAGTGTGGAGCCGAACTGAAAGGGAAATGCGGAAGAGAGAGGGGGTTTTATACTTGCTAGCTAAGGTTTTTTTGGGGCCTGTTTAGTCAGCTACAGGAATGACCGCTACTTCAAGACTCCTGCAATGGAGGTTTTACAAGAAATGAAGATAGCTACAGATCTCCGCAATGGATCAAAATCTATCCAATCACCGGTACGAAGACCAATTATAATTCGCGCACGGCTGGAAAAGAGCTTTGCCTCACAGTACAAAAGTCAAACCAGCTCGGACTAAAAAGGCGAAAGCAAGTAAGATCGGTAATCCGGGTTAGAATTAACGAAGATGGAAAAAGCCTAAAGATGTTTTAGATTAAGGCTGATAAGGAGAAATGCTTGTATGGCGGAAGGCTTTTTACTTCTATATACATCGGTAGACCACAGATCAATCTACACTATTTGGAATCGAACAGATCTGCTCAATTTATCGAACGTGAACGAGATCAGAAGGGACTACCAGAACATTCATTCGTGCAGCTCTCACAACCACACGACTGACCCGCCCAGACACCGTTCGTGAAGTGCTTGCATTGGCCCAATGCAGTGGATTGATCCCAGGCCGTGCATCCAGCATTCTTGCAGAAGTAATGGATTGCTAATCACCACGTCAGAATTATGAGATCCACATGTAGGAGCGATGGCAACATACGACCGCAAGTATCGTAACACTGATCATTGTAGTTTACAAAGAGCATACTCTGCGAGCCGTATGGTCCTCCTTTGACTTGACCAAGAGGGACTTCGACGGAGCCGGCATAGTTTTGGCAGTTGGTGTCGTAGTAACTGCGAAGAGATGTGGTCAGCATGAGATATTTGAGTAAGATATGGAGCGTACAAGTTGACTTGAGTGTCCGCCAGGATTGGCGCGAGAAGCGTGGCCACGACAGGAATGTATTTGAGAATCTGCATGACTGATTGATTGACTTGAGGGATCGACTAGGTAGTAAGATCGCAAGGGGGAAAGAATTTGGTAGTGATTATTTGAGAAATCTTCAGCACCTCGAGGATATCTTAAATAAGATGGCAGACGTGGCGACACGTGACTTGCTTCATTCTTTACAATGGGTCTAGTTCAATATCCTATGTCTGCGAAGACAAGAATCATGTCCGGTCATGGTTGCGACGCATGATTACTGGAGAACCGGTTCGAAATTTCGTAGTGCCTATGATCAGTCAGTGGATTTTTTTAGTAGACGGTGAAGTGATCTCGTAAAAAGAGTCAAGAGCGGTATATGATAAGCAAATAGGTGGACAAGACCAAACTGATTTGGGAAGGAAAGGTCTGGCTACACTCGTAAGCTGAGCTGACTGCGGCCGAAAACAGGGGTTAGAAGTCGTACCGGACCGCAACCCGTCAAGATCCGGGGTAACCATAAGCCTCCAATTTGTGGAGCTTATATTTTCTAAGCGTCTATGTAAGCTTTGAGGCTGACATATCAAGCTCCCGGTCGAGCTTTGCAAGGCCCCTTTCCCCATATGATTTGCGACTCAGTGAATAATCATATACCTCGGGTGTATTCCCTGCTGGTAACTATTCATTGGCAACAAATATGACTATGTCAGGACGGGTGCCATTAGGGGTCGTACTGCGGACTTCTATAGCCGCTCAAGTCTAGATAGATCCTATTCTATAAGCTACTCTTGAATAATCTCAAGGATGGCAACTTGCTCTAACGCCATGTCCAGAGGTCAAATCGGCTTTGTAGGCTGGTAGGAAAGAATGTGGTAGGCGCAGACCTATCCTCTCAAAGGAAAGAGTTATGACACCCCGTGTGCATCTTTGGGTTCATGGAAGGAGGGTTCTATGCCATGCGGAGGATTAGCATAGGTGGAGCTATTTTCAGCATGCATCGTCGCTGTGTAATGTGGAGCATGATCTCTTTGCGGGACCAATCAACGAGGGACATCAGTCTTCTCGTTAGATCATCAGCAATACCCGAAAGCCATGACACAGCTGTATCCATAGTGGGTGATGTAATTTAGAGACTTTTATACCTAACCTTTTCCCAATCTTTCTCAACGGGGAACGCTGAACTGCCAGGCTACTACTAGTTTCCGGCCCAGCTTCAAGCGGGCAACTAGCGTTAATGCTTTTGGTAGAGTCTAAACCATCGACAGACTGGTAATGAGAATAATGCAGAGGCGTCCACAATCCTGAAAGACTATGGAGGAGTGAGCTTAGCTGGAAAATGACGAGTCTGACTAATCCTGACTAACACAAAGGGCACCAGTTCTCATAACGATTCCTAACCATTGACATAATCATTGCTATTCGTACATCGATGTTAAAAGGTATGATGCCCTGCAGATTTGTAAGTGACGTCGTCGACTTTGAAAAGAAGCTTCAAGATAAACGGAAAGACTAACTTCTTTACAGGAAAGAACAACTTTGGCAACTCCAATCATTACTCTTCTATCGGAACAGCCGTCCAAGAAATCCATCTTTTAGTCTTCCAAAGTCTCCACTGCTAGCGCACTCGACCAACTCTACCGCCTTTAATGACCCTGCGCTACGCTTCTTTGGAGACGACCAGCTGTAGTGTCCGAAGGATCCAATATGGGCGCCAACGTACCCAACCACACCGGCGACATCCACTTCTCGAACAAGTCGAAGGTACGAATCGAGGAAGGAATCGATCAGGATGCGAAGAATGTCATCGTCAGTTCGCGCCAAGTGAGCGATGAAAATTTGACCACAAAAGTGGCCGACGTCGACGAAGCTCGGCGCACATCCCGCGAATTCCCAGTCAATCATATGGATAGAGTGGAGCAGGCTAAGATTGGAGAGACCCAATAGCACGTTTCCGGACCTTATTCTTCATCAGCGACATAGGAGATGTCAGATTATGTTTTCGCATAGCCTTACCAAAAATCGCCCATTATAACCACTTCAAGGGTTTGCAAGATCTTTTGCTCTAGATCTTGCATCTCCTTCGCCAGCCGCTCCTCTTGTGCTGGTGGTAGGGAAACCCCCTGCCGTTTGATCGCTGGGAGGAAGTCCTGAAATGTGGTTTGCACATCGTTCTCTCGCGCCGGGAGATTCCCTGAAAACAGATTCCTCAGTCGGAATGAGGATGGCTCACTACTCTTGCTTGCCAAATGCAATTGAGCGAGAAACCGGCCCAGTAACGCGCCGATCTCTTGAGTAAACTGAAGCTTGTTGGTAATGATGAAATCCTGCGCAAGGAACTCCAAAAGACTGCAAACACTGTCCTTTGCGGATAGTCCGTTGAAGGGTGGCGCAATATCTTCAAGTATCAAGACATGCGCCACTGGGTCAAAGTAGTATAGCTCTGGTAGTGCGACCCTCGTACCATGTTGATTTTGGTCAGACCCGGCTTCCTTCCTGTCTATCAATGCTAAAAATTTGGGCAACTCAGTCAATGCAAGTGCCTCATACTCCTGCCTCTCCACGGCAAATTCTACCAGAGGTGTGCTTGCCAGGTAAGGAGTAGCATGTTTTAATATGGCGGTAGGTCTCCCCTCTGGACCATAAGGTATTCTCAAATATAGACGGAATGTGAAGTTCGTCGTACCTTCTTTAAGACGTTCTATTCTAGTTGTGCAGTATATTGTTTGAGACAGGTAAGCTTGGATGCCTGCGGCGGTAGATAGTGGAGCTTCATGTGATGTATCTTGTAACATTTTTGAATCGCTGAACGAGAGAAATGATGTCGTCCATGCGTGTTCCTATGGAGAAGATGCGATAAGAAATTACTGTGGTCCATTAATGTATCATAGAAAGGTGTTGGAGGTACGTTGGCCTCTTCCTAAACGGGTAAGCTTTAATCATCATGTGCTTACTCATACATTAGCAAGCGTCGCTGACGCGGATGCCTATCATCTCTAATTCCATCTATTGGTGAACGCATTGCGACCACAAAGGTCGGAAAGCCATTCCACACGGAATCACACTTGAAGCCTCATTCCGTAGGCATGAGTAAAATTAGCCTTGGTGGCTGAGTCCAGCTGTATGCCGCATGCGTAGCGTCATTCTGATCTGGAGGTCCACAGCCTTCCCCATCATGCTCGTGCAAGCACTTCACTCTTCCGTATCATAGACACGCCTTCATTAAACGATTTCACTACTTCCAATATCGACAGTTCTGATTCCACGGATGACTGAAGTCATAGCTGTGGTGGCCAGCTTTATCCCCCGCGCGGCCCAAGCTAGGTGTTCAGAATTCCTTAGCGCCCTATCTACATATATTAAATTAAGTAGATTTTAAATTTTATTAACAACTACTAATTATATAGTTATAAAATATTTAATGTTAGTAGTTTATAACCTTCAAATATTTATTTTAATAATTTAGTTTCTTCCATAATTTAATATAATACTAGAAATAAGGACAAACCACTTCATTATTTACCTAAGTTCTACATAATAGAAATAGATCTTAAAGACCTTCTGTGCATTCGAAGAAGTCTACTTGACGAGCGGATACTCGATTGCCAATTAATATCCTGACTTTCCCTTCCAAAAGTCTCCAGGACTAAAAGCGCCGTCGATGTTGTCGCTGTCTGCTTAGATGCATGGATTCTGCATGAATCTATGAGATCGCCGAGTACTTGCAAGCATTGCCGGGCCCCTGGAAAGTTGAGGGCTACAAAATTCACATAGGGAAGTAAAGAAAACTTTGAAGTCAGGAGGCTAGCGACTGACGCTGAGGAATAAGCAGAGTTTATACCCAAGCTCACCCTTCATTCTGCGTTACTGTCTGTTTACATAAATTACTTGAGCTCCGTAATGGGTATCAAAGTGATTTCCCCTCTTGGTGCTGAACTGGAAAGTACTAGAGTAACAATACCTAGGCTCGGGAATGTTAAAGAAGGACTGGTGTTAGAGGGCTATAATCTAGCAAAGCGGCTAAAGTTACTTAGGTATTAAACTTGGGCATTACCTATGGAATGTGTACCAGGCAGGATAAAATATCCATGGGAGGAATTCACAGTCATGTACTCATCATCTCGACCATCACCATCCACTTCAAAGTCCTCAAAGAGAGTCAAATACTTCAAATAGCTTAACTCCTAGACCCTCCGCATCCCAGAAATGGTGACGACAACCTCCAAATAAGCGGAATAGCAGGAACTCCCATGTCCTCCATAATCTTCCGCAGTGTTTCGAGTACGAAGTGCACTTTATATGGAATTAGTTTCGCATTGATATAAGGAGAAGTCATCGATGATGCAGGATTGAGCTATACTTCGGAATTGCTCGATGACTTCTTGCAAGAGCTGGCAGAGTTGGTTGATACCTGCTTCGGTAATCGGCGCTGGATTGTTCGCGAAAGTGAGATCGAGTTCGTGCTTCGAGTGACACAATGGGAAGACCAAGCTCTTCATGATCATTATCGGGTAACTTTGAGTAGCTGGAGGATAGATGTGTTAAAGGGCAATCGCTATTATGTTGGAGGTAGTCGCATTGGTATTGTTTGTATTGGTTATGTAACTAGCTAGCTAGCTACATAAGTTAGCTAACTAGCTAACCCTTTAATAGAATTAACATTCTATATTTTAATAGGTTATAAGCCTAAAGGTTTTATACTTTATTAAATAATATCTTTCTTTATTAAATAAGTTATTATATTATT